>JAJIBD010039151.1:0-24647 GCA_021461705.1 Cryptotis parvus | reverse complement strand
GCACAGATGAATATATAGGACAGTGACGATGCACTGCCCCGATACCTCTGATACATACATGGCACTGTCCATTTTCCCCAAGCCCACAGCATGTATAATACCCTAATGTAAACTATAATCTTTGGATGATTATGTGTCCACGCAGAGGTCCCTTAGCTGCAACAGATGTATGACTCTACAAGCTGTCAGATAAGGACAGAGGCTGTGCATATGTAAGAGCAGATTTGGGGACATTGGTGGTGGGAGTAGGGCACTGGTGGAGGGGATGGATGCTGGAACACTGTATGACTGAAACCTAATTATGAACATCTTTGTAACTGTATATTTCATGGTGATATAAAAAATAAAGAAGCTAAGTATTATTCTTTAAAAAAGAAAAGTATACAAGAAATATCTGCAAATCTCTCTCAGTAAACGTAAAATTAATGCAAACAAATAAAACTTTAAATGACACCAGAGTGGGATTTTGACACAAAGAGTGGAAAGATTAAGAGAGAGGAGAGGGGAAATAGGAGGAGGAGGAAGAGAGAGAACAGGGTAAAAAATTAGACACAACCTTTCAGAAGTTTAGTTACGAGGCTAAGAAAAGTTATTACTCCTGGGGACCAGAGTGGATAGGGCGTTTGCCACACACAGCCGACCCGGTTCGATCCCCGGCATCCCATATGGTTCCCCAAGCACCGCAGGAGTAACTCCTGAGTGCAGAGCCAGAGTAGCCCCTGAGCATCACCGGCTGTGACCCAAAAGAAAAAAAGATTACTTCCTCCTGTATCTTCCACTGTTAGGTGAAATGGCAGATTTTGAGTTTTCTATTTTTTGGAATTTTGTTTAGCAATCTTAGAAAATATGGCAAGTGTTTTGTCCATGGCAAGGGCAAAGGTCAAACAAAAAAGCTACTTTCTTGCCGTCTATAGAATAGCTGACTTCCTAAGAATGGTTGACTTCCTAAGATGCCTCTTTCCCTTATGGAATGAGGCACAGGAAAAGGACATTGTCTTACACAGCAGCCAAGCGCTTTGGTTTCCTGTACAACCCCACATAACGGTGGTTTGTTGGGTTTATATCTCTTACCCTGGTATTACAGGATACAACTTTAATACTTGGACCTACAGATGTTTTTCATAACCCAGAAATTTGTAAACAGGAGGGATCATCCCAGAGAACCATGAAGAAATTTCATTAAAAAAATAATGGCTTTTTCCCCCACATCCACTCAGCACTTGTTGTTCTTGCTCTTTTGAATATGTGCCAGTCTCTGTGGTGTAAAGTGGTATCTCATTGTTGTTTTGATTTGCATCTCTCTGATGATTAGTGATGATGAGCATTTTTTCTTATGTTTTTTGGCCATTCGAATTTCTTCCTTGCTGAAGTTTCTATTCATTTCTTCTCCCCATTTTTTTGATGGGGTTGTTTGTTTTCTTCTTGTAAAGTTCTACCAGTGCCTGATATATCCTGGATATTAACCCCCTTATCAGATGGGTATTGGGTGAATATTCTTCCCATTCTGTGGACTGCTTTTGTATCTTAGTCACTGTTTCTTTTGAGGTGCAGAAGCTTTTTAGTTTCATGTAGTCCCATATGTTTATCTTTTCTTCTAGTTGCTTTGTTAGTGATGTTTCACCTTTGAAGATGCCTTGAGCTTCAATGTCGTGGAGGGTTTTTCCTATATTTTCTTCAATGTACTTTATGGATTCAAGTCTGATATTGAGATCTTTAATCCATTTTGATCTGATTTTTGTGCATGGTGTTAGACACAGGTCCAAATTCATTTTTTTACATGTTGCTGCCCAGTTTTCCCAACACCACTTGTTAAAGAGGCTTTCCTTTACTCCATTTTAGACTCATTGCACCTTTATCAAAGATTAAATGATCATGTGTTTGAGGTTGGGTGTCAGGATACTCAATTCTATTCCATAGGTCCACAGGTCTGTTTTTATTCCAATACCATGCTGTTTTAATTACTACTGCTTGTAGTACAGTTTGAAGTTGGGAAAGGTGATGCCTCCCATCTTCTTTTTCCCGAGGATTGCTTTAGCTATCCTTGGGGTTTATTGTTCCATACAAATTTCAGGAGCGTTTGGTCAATTTCTTTGAAGAATGTCATGGGTATCCTCATAGGGACTGCATTGAATCTGTACAGAGCTCTAGGGAGTATTACCATTTTGACAATGTTGGATTCTCCCCATTCATGAACAGGGAATGTGTTTCCATTTCCTTGTGTCCTCTTTATCTCTTGGAGCAGTGTCTTGTAGTTTCTTTGTACCGTCCTTTATATACTTCTGGGTAAGTTGATTCCTAGGTATTTGATTTTCTGTGGCACAATGGAAAAGGGGACACTCATCCATTGTTGGTGGGAATGCCGGGCTGGTACAGCCTTTCTGGAAAAAACAATATGGACTTTCCTCCAAAGACTAGGAAATTGAACTCCCATTTGACCCAGCCATACCACTCCTGGGAATCTACTCTGGGAAACCAAAAATACGCAGCGGAAACACCATCCCTACTTTTATGTTCATAGCAGCATTATTCACAATAGCCAGAATCTGGAAGCAACCAGAGTGCCCGAAAATCGATGACTGGATAAAGAAGCTTTGGTACATCTACAATGGAATACTATGCAGCTGTTAGGAAAAATGAAGTTATAAAATTTGCCTATAAATGGATGGACATGGAGAAGATTATGTTGAGCGAAATTAGCCAGAAGGAGAGAGACAGATACAGAATGACTGCATTTATTTGCATGGCATAAATATATATGTACACATTATGATACCAATATCCAAGGTCAAGTGAAACATATATAAGGAGGTCTTGTCAAAGGTGGAAATTATCACAAACGTGTGGGAGTCAGGAGTTTAGGTAAGACAGAAAATGGAACAGGGTGCTAATAATAGTCGAGGGTACTAATGCCAACCTAGAACTGAGCATTAAATAGAGGCAAAAGGATACACATGACAACCTTTTAATGTATGTTCTGTAATCCATAGTCTGGAAGGGAAGGAAAAGAGAAAAGAGAGAGGAAAGGGAAAGGAAATAAAGAACCTGCCATGGAGCAGGGCTGGGGAAGGGGGAGGGAACCGGGGATGTTGGTAGTGGGAGATGGGCACTGGTGGAGGGACGGGTGCTGAAACACTGTATGACCCAAAAACCCAAACATGAACTTTTTAATTTTATACCTTTTTTATTTGTATATCTCACGGTGGTATAATAAAATACTTTAAAAAAAATAATGGCTAACTTTGCATCCAAAGTGGATGTTGACATAATTCTGATTCAAACCTCACAAACAGCCTTGGGGGGTGATAAGGATGACTACAATTATTATCTTTTATTTTACACCAGAATGATTCAAAGCTCCAAGTATTTAATGAAACGTCCAATTACATTTGGCAAGTCATTCAGTTAGGCTTAGAGAGTGCCCTTATTGCCCTGAGGAAGGCTGATGGGAAGTTATATGATAATTATGCTGAGGATTGGTAATCAATACTTATTTTGGTAGCACTTGATTTTTTGGTGGCTATCAGATATCTAAGAAAAAATGTTGAGTGCATAGTTGGATATGGCAGTCTTGAACTCAGAGATGTCTGTGGTGCTATTGAGAGTTATAGCATATTGATGTTATTATTATTATCATCACATTATTATTTTTATTATTATTATTATTATTAGTATTATTATTATTATTTGGTGCCCTCGATGTGTTGCAGGTGTGGATGTGGTGCCTGGCTGCATCAGCAGGTGGCAGATACGGAGACAGGCTTATCTATACCCAGGGTTCTGCCCGTGGGCTCTGGAATGGTTGATAACCTGACATAGAAAAAGACTGGGTCC
This sequence comes from Cryptotis parvus, assembly GCA_021461705.1. NCBI lineage: Eukaryota > Metazoa > Chordata > Mammalia > Eulipotyphla > Soricidae > Cryptotis > Cryptotis parvus. Next base: position 20,816 of record JAJIBD010039151.1, on the reverse strand, counting down.
CCTGAGATGAACCCAGAGCCATGGCAGTGCCTGGCAAGCTACCCATGGTGTATTCAATATGCCCAAAACAGTAACAATAATGGACCTCATTCCCAATGAATGGAGACATTAGTGGTGCCCACTCGAGCAAATCGATGAACAATGGGAAGACAAGTGACATGATACTAATAATATTATTATTGTTATTATTATTATTATTATTATTATTATTCATTGTTGCTAGTATTAAAGCCTTACTACTTGTGGAGTGAATGTAGAGAACAAGAAAGTAAAGTAGAAAATAAAACCCTTGGAGACTTTCCAAGAGTTGCTAAGAGGGATCAATGGGTAATACCGACAGTTTGAAAGTAAAAATTGGAGGAAAAGTGAAGGAAAAGGGCTAGAACTATGTTGATGAAATACATGCTGTCTAGTACAGTGGCCATTAGCTACAGGTCATAATTAACTAGTTGTTCTCTTAAAATGTGAGACATCAAATTAAAATGTGTGCAAATTGGATTTCAAAACATATCATTCCTTGTAGTAAAGAAGCATTGCTTCCTAGGTCCATGCCTTGATCTTTTACAGGATCACTTTTACACTTTTACACTCCTTGATCTATTTTGTCAGGAAATCTATCTGTTTGACCTTGCAATTAACTATTCCTACAGTTCAGACACTGCAATTTCATGTATATTTGGAGATTTTTATGTGTTAGGCATATGATCATGTTCTCTAGAAAAAGATAATTTCATTGCTTTATAAAACCTTTCACTCATTTCTAATGTAGCCATTTTATGTTAGCATTCTAGTCTTTTTAATTTTTCTAGAAATAACTGGTTCCTAAATGTCCTTAGAGATTATTCTTTACCACCCAACTGCTGTTTTCTCCAAATAAAATGTTTGATACATGTTTATTTCTATAATGGTAGAGTAAGGGCGCCTCATTTCCAAACAAACTTTTTGGAAATTTTTCTTTGGTAGGATGTGAAAGAATAAAAACTATGTCAGTAAAAACAAACAAAAAAATTATTCTGAAAGAGGAACAGAATTTTAAATTTTATATGCATAGAAATAATGATACTTGGGAATAATAGATTTATAATCTTAAAATTAATTTTTACCTGCTTCTTTGCATTTTCTTTTTTTTTCTGTTTGTTTGTTTTTTTTTTTTGAGTGCACACTCATCTGTGCTTACTCCTGGCTCTGAGCTCAGAGATCACTCCTGGATGGCTCGGTATAACATATTGGTTACTGGGGATCGCACCCATGGCAACCACCTGGAAGGCAAACTCCCTGCCGCTGTACTATCACTGCAGCCCCTTCACTTTTAGTTCTATTTTTGTTGTCTTGGGGCCACACTTGGCTCTGCTCTAGGTTTATTCATAACTTTGTACTCAGGGATCACTCTGGTGGAGCTTGGGGAACTAAAGTGGTGCTGTGGCTCAAACGCAGATCAGGTGTATGGAAGGCAAATGTCTTACCACTATCATATCTCTGGTCTTCCTCGTACTTTTTAATGTGACCACTAGGAGACTTTTAATCACGAAATGGCTCCCATTCTATTTCTGTGTCTATTATGCTAGTCTATAATACTCTACCTATAGTCTTAGCCTGGATTTCCAGAAATGTCATTGTGGCATATTAGGCTACCCTTGAATTTATGTGAGAATTCCTAAATCTTTGTGAGAAGGCTTTAAGTCATATATCATGTTCATAAATTAAAAAGAAAAATACCTATGTCTTAGAAATCTGGGGGTATGTTTTTACATTGTGTATACCTATAAAAACAGCACTATGTGCATCACTTGATCCTTGCCTAACTGGGAAACAAAATAAACAGATTATATCTATGGTATTTGTAAGACTTAAGATACCTTGTTTACCATGAAAAAGAAGTCAATTAATAGCATGCAGAGCCTCAGACGCGGCTGGGGGAACTTGAACTCGGCTCTTCCCCTATCTCAGCTGACCATGGGGCCCCCAGGAGGACAGTGGGTTTTGGGAGGGCCCATCACCTCTGGGGGGGCCTCGAAGCACCCAGATGAGACTCACCCACCACATAAGCCGCCACTTTTGCTGTCCGGGTGCTACAGCACATTAGAGCCCACCTGGGAGGGATGCTGACCTCAAGACCAGATTAACAGAGTTCAAGTCCAGGTGGGGAGCTCCCAGAGGTGGGAATCACCGGGAATTGTCAGATGGAGCCAGGGTTGCCCCCTTTCCCCTCCATTTTGTTTGAGTCCAGTGCCCCACCCAGGAGCTGCCCTGGGGTGACCAGCCATAGCATGCAGAGCCTCAGATGCAGCTGGGGAAGCTGGAACTCGGTTTTCCCTGGCTCAGCTAACCAGGAGGCTCCCCAGGAGGACAGATGGGCTTTGGGTGTTGGCACATCACCTCTGGGGGTCCCGGAAGCAGCCAGATGAGACTCATCCACCACATTAGTGGCCATTTTCACTGTCTGGATGCTGCAGCATAGTAGGAGCCCACCTGGGAGGGATGCTGACCTCAAGACCAGATTAACAGAGCAAAACGAGTTTGAGCCCAGATAAGCAGCTCCCAGAAGTGGGAAACACTGGGAATTCATCAGATAGAGCTGGGGTCGCCCCTTCCCCCTCTCCATTTTGCCTGAGCCCTGTAGCCCCCACCCAGGAGCTGCCCTGGGGTGACCAGCCATAGCATGTAGAGCCTCAGATGCAGCTGGGGGGAACTGGAACTTCGGCTCTCCCCTAGCTCAGCTGACCATGAGGCCCCCAGGAGGACAGATGGGTTTTGGGTGTTGGACCATCACCTCTGGGGTTCTTGGAAGCAGTCGGATGAGACTCACCCACCACATTAGCCGCCATTTTCGCTGTCCGGACGCTGACCATGAGGCCCCTAAGTTGCACGGCCACTTGCGGCCACACAGTCCATCAAACTAATGGAAACAGTTATGTCCTTTAATGTACTGCAGTCTACGATGTGTAGGAAAGGTAGGCAGGTGGGAGAGATAGAGAAGAGAGAAAAGATATACAGAACCCGCCAAGTAGTTGGGGTGCAGAAGGGGCCGGGAGGTGGGAACATTAGTGATGGGAGATGGGTTCGGTGGAGGGATGAGTGTTGGAACACTGTAGAACCAAAACTCGAGCATGAGCATATTGCAATTGTATGTCTAAAAGTGGTGTAATAAAATTAAAAAAAATAATAAAAATAAATTTCTTCTGTGTGATTGAATATAATCGGATTAAATGAAGAACAAATTACTTAAAAAGCTCACAATATTAGACAAGTATGATTCCATTTTTAATTCATCATCTATGATATTTTTTAACATCCCATAAAAATCTTTATATCTGGGGGCCGAACGATAGCCCAGCGGGTAGGGGCATTTGCCTTGCACGCGGCCAGCCCATGTGAGCCCAGGTTCGATCCCCCGGCATCCCAAATGGTCCCCTGAGCACCGCCAGGAATAGTTCCTGAGTGCAGAGCCAGGAGAAACCCCTGAACATTGCCGGGTGTTATCAAAAAAAGCAAAAAAAAAATATTCTTTATATCAAATTGTGCTTCAGCTGCTATTATGACAAAATCACCCTTTAGAAACGAAAAAGAGTTCCCTTTGGTTAGAAATCACAGATATAAATTGGTCAAATACAATTTGGAAAAACCTTTCCAGTTTTTTCTCTATCCACACCCTTATTGTCAAACAATAACCTTATTGTAACCTTATTGCTTGAAATAAGGTTATTTCAAACAATATTATCTCTTCAAAGGAAAAGAGAGATGTAATCATTTTTTTAAGTGTTTTCTCAGACAGACAGCTGGCAGATGTTTAAATAGTTCTCTGTGAGAACTTTTGTTCTCAATATAGGGCTTTTTCTAATGTTTATGACTAAAAGGTTTAATCCACAGTGGAGTAATAGCTCATTCACTGAAGTGTTGATTGGCTGGCTCCAATGAAATAAATTTTTCTTAGTGGTCAAACTCTAGGTTGTTTCCTATATGACTCAGGATTTCTTTCTAACATACATGACCCTATAGTTTGCCTGGCTGTTGGAAGATCACACAGCAACCTCACTGAAAAAACTCACAAAAACTATTGTGGCCCTGTGAGAGACTGGGACGTATTTCCTGGTAGGCCCTCCATTTCCAGTGCAATTTTAGGGACTCCATCAAACTTCTTTGGAACTAGTTTCTTCACCTGTGGAATGTAGCACCTATCATCTAGGTTAGTAGTTCTTCCAAACACTGTAGTGTGCATCAGAAACCTTGTTAAAACAAAAACACCAGCCCTACCTCCAGAGTTGCACCTGAGTTAAGCATGTGCATTTCTGGTCAGTTTCAAATTAATGGCTGATAACTGTTGCTTCACTCTGAGAACCACTGACCATCTCAGCAGTGACCATCAGTGCTAAGCCTTCTATGATTTTATGTGTTAAGCAGATGTTTTATGATTGGCTCACTTAATGCAGAAAATCCCCAGACATCTCAGCTTGCCTGATAACTCAAAACTAAAATTTCATAAAGCAAATCAGTCATCAGAAATCCAGGTATCTCTAATTTTGACAAATGGAGACTAGATCATTTTATTAGCATTCTGAGATAGTATATAAAACCTGCAGCTTGGAAAGCAGGTAATTTAAGTATTAATTTCTTTTCTCACTGTACCAATTACTATTTATCCATCTAACCATTTTATGTTAGCTGAAGTATAAATTTGGGGAAAACACGCAGTATTGGAGGTTTAGTCACTCACTGTCCATAATTCTCTGCCCTGAAGGGGCTTCTTCACCGCAGGAGGAAGTCACTCCCTCCATCCTGGAGGGGGTCTCTCCTCTGCCCCAAGAGGGTCTCTCCTCCACCCTGAGGGGGCCTCTCCTCTGCCCCAAGAGGGCTTCTCCTTGGGTCACATGAGCATTACACAACCATTGTTTATTTCTTTCATTTCTACTGCCACAAAGTTGAGAGTAAAAAAAAGGTGTGCCACTACCTACTCCCCCTTCCCCACCGGCCCAGACCCTCAGAGGCCGGAAAACCTCATGCATCACAACCGCAGCCACTTTCAAGGTCCGGACTCCACAGCTCGGCAGAACCACACACAACAGAATAGTCGAAGTTCAAGCCCAGGTATGTATGACTCAGTGATGGAACCCACCAGGTTTCCTGGGGACCTGAAGCTGGGGCGCCCTCCCCCAACTCAATGCCCACTGGCAAGGCCTGGTGTGCCCACTCATAATTCCTACCGGCTTGGAAACAGCAAGAGGCACAGGGCTGAGCTGCTGCCTGCTCAGCTTGTGCTAGGCTAATGAGACATCCTGGTAGGGGGCAGGTCCAGGTTCTCCCTGCCCACCGGCTCAGACTCTCAGAGGCCAGAAAACCTCATGCATCACAACTGCAACCACTTTCAAGGTCTGGACTCCATAGCTGCGCACGATGCCATGTACACCCAGAGCGCATGGCCAGAGAGCGCCCACGCATTATCTCAAAACATAGTATATTCATCTAATAGGTATCCCATCACATTTTCTAGCAAAGTGTGTGGGCACGTGAGTGTGGTCTGGGGAACACCCTCAGTAATTTCCTATACAGTGGACTCAAATGGCACAATGGAGATTTGAGGATCTCCATTGACTTTTGTCTAACACCATGTTTGCTCGACCATATTTAGAGAAGTAGCTCCAACAACCAATATAGAATGGATTATTCAGTATATGAAAAGGAAAAGTTCAAATAGACATTGGGATAAATGGGAAATAAGTTTTGTCAGTAGCTGTAGTGATAGTGTCTGGGATTGTCAGTAGAAAACCACTGTGTTCTGGAAACCCAGAAAGTGAATCCAAGAACAGAAACTGGCCAGACCCCCACACGTCTACCTAGGGAAAAAAAAAAGGCATGGCCTTATTGTTATTATTCCTTTATATGAGCTGTGATGATCAACATAATTGGGGCTGGCTAAGTGAGCAGGCATCGGGAGGGGATGGAGGTGGGAGGGAAATGCGGGTCTCTGGTGGTGGGGTGGGGGCACACTGCTGGTGGGATTGGTGCTGAATGATCAATCTTTCCAGTAACTATTGTGAAAAAGTTTGTACTTAGTAAAACACGGTATTTAAAATAATCATTATTTAAAAAGGGAAAATAGATGAATAAATAGATAAATAAATAAATAAATAAATAAATAAATAAATAAATAAAACAGAGTGCCATAAAACAAACCTTACAAATTCAAATATTTTTTTTTTTTTTTCAGGTTGGTCTCGTTCAGTTTTATATTTTTTTTTAAGTATTTTTATTATACCACCGTGAGATATACAAATAAAAGATATACAATTAAAAAGTTCATGTTTGGGTTTTGGTCATACAGTGTTTCAGCACCCGTCCCTCCACCAGTGCCCATCTCCCACCACCAACACCCGGTTCCCTCCCCTTCCCCCAGCCCTGCTCCATGGCAGGTTCTTTATTTCTTTTCCTTTCTCTCTCTTTCTCTTTTCCTTCCCTTCCAGACTATGGATAGCAGAATATACATTAAAAGGTTGTCATGTGTATCCTTTTGCCTCTATTTAATGCTCAGTTCTAGGTTGGCATTAGTACCCTCGACTATTATTAGCACCCTGTTCCATTTTCTGTCTTACCTAAACTCTGACTCCCACACGTTTGTGATAATCTCCACCTTTGACAAGACCTCCTGATATATGTTTCACTTGACCTTGGATATTGGTATCATAATATGTACATATATATTTATGTTATGCAAATAAATGCAGTCATTCTGTATCTGTCTCTCTCCTTCTGGCTAATTTCAGCTCAACATAATCTTCTCCATGTCCATCCATTTATAGGCAAATTTTATAACTTCATTTTTCCTAACAGCTGCATAGTATTCCATTGTGTAGATGTACCAAAGCTTCTTTATTCAGTCATCGATTTTCGGGCACTCTGGTTGCTTCCAGATTCTGGCTATTGTGAATAATGCTAGCTATGAACATAAAAGTAGGGATGGTGTTTCCGCTGCGTATTTTTGGTTTCCCAGAGTAGATTCCCAGGAGTGGTATGGCTGGGTCAAATGGGAGTTCAATTTCTAGTCTTTGGAGGAAAGTCCATATTGTTTTCCAGAAAGGCTGTACCAGCCGGCATTCCCACCAACAATGGATGAGTGTCCCCTTTTCCCCACATCCACGCCAGCACTTGTTCTTGTTCTTTTGAATATGTGCCAGTCTCTGTGGTGTAAAGTGGTATCTCATTGTTGTTTTGATTTTTGCATCTCTCTGATGATTAGTGATGATGAGCATTTTTTCATATGTTTTTTGGCCATTCGAATTTCTTCCTTGCTGAAGTTTCTGTTCATTTCTTGTCCCCATTTTTTGATGGGGTTGTTTGTTTTCTTCTTGTAAAGTTCTACCAGTGCCTGATATATCCTGGATATTAACCCCTTATCAGATGGGTATTGGGTGAATATTCTTTCCCATTCTGTGGACTGCTTTTGTATCTTAGTCACTGTTTCTTTTGAGGTGCAGAAGCTTTTAGTTTCATGTAGTCCCATATGTTTATCTTTTCTTCTAGTTGCTTTGTTAGTGATGTTTCACCTTTGAAGATGCCTTTAGCTTCAATGAGAATTAGTCTGATAATGTGTTTCAGAGTTTCAGCAATAAGCCAAAGGTTATTCCTTTGCTTCTTGTACATTTGGGATATAACAGAATTATTTGGAAACACCTTAAATCAAAAGCAAAAACTTCAGGAAAGGAAACATTAATTGTGACTCTAGAAGGGACTAGTTGGTTGTAGCTGTATTTGCTCTTATTTTGTTTCTATTTCTCTGTCAATGGGAATACCAGTTCTTCTTGTACATAGCTTATTAAAAACATTGACACTTCTGTTTCAGGAACATACCTGATGACGCTTAGGGGGCAACTCTTTTCTCTGGCCTTGGAGGTCATTCATAACAGTGACTGGGGGTCCATGTGATTCAGGGGTCTAGACTAAGTTTCCTTTATGCAATGCATGTCCTCTACCCATTGAGCTAGCTCTCTGACCCTGAGACACTGGCTTCTATATAACGTATTTCCCCAAATTATTGTCTGATATATGTTGTATACTCTATTAAAGAATTCTGTTTCAGAGAGAAAGCAACTCCCAAAGGTTAAGGCACACTTATAAGATGGAAATTGCCACCAACACAGTCATCAGCCAGAGATGAGTGTTGCAGTTATCTATCTGACATCCAACCCTCAAGTAATCATCATCAATAACACCAGAAAGAGTTAAGGAATACATCTTTGAAAGGATTTAAAATATAGTAGTCAAGGCTGGCCAGGACCCAGTGTTAAAATAGGAAAGAAAGCTGGTACATCATTTCTGGAAGGCATTTTGGCATGATTTGTCATGATCTGGAGAAATTTATTTCCTTTAACACAGTAATCCCTTTCTAGGAATCTATTCCCAGGAAACGTCTGCAATGGAATATTTGTATGCACACCAAGTTACTGCAGTGCTAATTGCAATATAGAAAGCATCCTAAGTTACTCATAAGAGAGGGATGGCTAAATGAATAATGGGTCATGTCTTCCAAATTTGAATGAAGAATATTCAATGGCATAGGAAAATGCTATTGCTATAATGTTCAGTGAGGATAGAGGGAAAGCTAGAAAAACTATTAAGCAGCATGATCCTCTGTGGGAAAGTGCTCATCAACTTGGTTAAAGTGCTCTATCAACTTGATTAAAGTGCTCTATCAACTTGGTTAAACTGGGAAATACGGGCTCTGGTAGGAACAAATTCTGTTTCTTATACAGGTCTAAGCTGGCCCAAAGAGAGAATTGTGTGAGATTGAAGGCATGTGTGACAAAGCTGCCCTCATTCTCTTTAGGGATGTGGTTTGATGCAACGAAAGATGAAGGGATCTTCTGGGTTTGGGATCTGCCACATTCTGTGTCCAGTACATGGAGGTTCAGCCCTGTCCATCAAACCAGAGCTGTCTATACCCCAGCTCCCCAGGTTTTTCTTTGGGTCCAGAGAGGGAGTCTGACAGATTCCAGAAGGGGCTCCCTGAGGGCTTCCCTTGGTGGCATTCCTTTCCTCTGGCACTTGTAATGGGTTGCCACCAACTCACTGAGCTGTTGTCGATGGCACTGAGTTTGTAACTCAGTTCAGAAATGATGTTCCAGAGGGGACTAAAGGTTTTATCAGGGGACCCCAGGGCATTTGTTTCCCTGAATCCCGTGACCCTTCCACCATCCCATTTCTTCTCTGGTTCCTGGCCCCCTCCTGGTGGGCCACTATCAAACTGAACTCGGACAAGTCCAGTATTGGTGCTCGGCTTCCTCGATGACTGATTAATGACTCCTCTCTCCCTCCCACATCCCCAACAGGAAACTCCACTTCCGATTCCTGTAATGAGTTCTACGCAGCATGGGAATAGCTTCTGTTTTGGACTCTGAGAAAAATTCCAATAATCCATACAATGTATGCTTATGTTATGCATATGCTTTCCTTCCAGGAAAGAAAGTATGTTAACACTGTGTTAAAAGTACTTAATCTCTAACTGATGGGAATTGGAACTATAGAGAGGAAGAGGTGGGGAAGGACAAGGCCTAGAGAGGGAGTGGAGGTAATGGGAATGTTCAGGGAAGACATTGACCCCGTGGGGAGAGGGAGACAAAGAGACAGAAGGAAGCAAGAAAAGGGTGGTAGTGAGTGCTGGTAGTTTTGGAGACAGAGAGTGAGGAGAAACCTTTTGTGAAGGCTTCCATTTGCTCCTGGGATTTGGAGGCGTAAACTCTGATGCAAACCTGCAGGGATGTGATATTTGCTCTTCATTTCGAAGTTGGGTGGAGCAACTCTTGGGCTGGAACTTGGATTCTCTACCCAGAGGTAATAGTTCATCCAAGTCCAGCAATTAGAAGGCAGAGATGGGCCACCCCAAGTTGGGGATGTCTAGGCAGATGAGAATGGATGACAAGGAGTTGAGGATCTCTGGACTATTTCTTCCCTGCTCCCCACATGCTTTTTTTTAAATTAATATTTTATTGTGCCACCGTGAGATATACAATTACAACGTTGTTCATGTTTGGAGGTTTTGGTCACATAGTGTTCAAGTGCCCATTTCCCACCACTGAAGGGGTTAATATCCAGGATATATCAGGCACTGGTACAACTATATAAGAAGGGAAACAGCCAACCCATTAAAAATGGGAAGAAAAGATGAACAGGAAACTTTGACAAGGAAGAAATTGAATGGCCAAAGGCATATGAAACAATGCTCATCATCACTAATCGTCAGAGAGATGCAAATCAAAACAACAATGAGATATCACCTCACACCACAGACGGGCCCCCATATCCAAAAGGGTAAAAAGCAACAAGTGCTGGCGTGGATGCAGGAAAAGAGGACTCTCATACATTGTTGGTGGGAATGTCGACTTTGTACAACCTTTCTGAAAACAATATGGACATTCCTCCAAAGACTAGAAATTGAGCTCCCTTTTTGACCCAGCCATACCACTCCTGGGAATATACCCTAGGAATCCCACATGCTTTTAAGGGAAGAAATGAAAGGTTGTGGAGATAAAGTATCTACCCTAGAGCCTTGGGAGGAGGCGGAAGTCCGGCCTAAGAGAAGAGCACTAGTCCTCAGAGCAGGACAGGTTGGGCACAGGGCTCCGGGATCAGGAGCTGGGGAAGGTGATTCACCTGCTGGTTTTGATGCAGTTTACAAGGCTCCAACCCTGCTCTCCTGAGTCATAAATACAGGACAAATGGCCCAGGGGGTTAAGAGACATTCTCTTCTCTTAAAAAATCTCTGATGCCCCAGAACTGAAGCAAAAGGTGTCTCGTTAGAACACTGAAACAGAATTAGGGGGTGAGAGCAGCCTTGGGTACATTAAAATGTCAATTAACAAGATCTATGGAAATCTAAGGGAGACATCTGGGGCATATGGAAGGTCAACAGCTCCCCAGTCCTGGATAGCTTTGGAGGAGCAGAACAGGCCAATGCAAAGGTGTAGAATTGTTCCTGGAGAAAAGCCAGGGAGGACTCCATCTTTTGAAAACATTTTTGTTTTTTAAATCTTGTTTTGGTTTAGAAATATTTCTGATCCAGCCGTATGTGGTTTCTAAGTAAGATTTAGAGAAAGTCAATAATCTCTGGGCTTTCCTACTGACTAAATATCAGATCAAATGGGACTTCTACTGACTTCCATGGGCTCTAACTTCAGCCTTGGCATTCGATTTGAGAAGGCTCCTTGAATTTGCTATTGCCAAAGATGAAATAGGATTTGCCCACAGTGAACTACTTCACAAGACACCGTGGAGCCAAGCCCAAAGCAACTGGCAGAAAGAACAGATGTTCCTCCGTAGGGTACTAAGCCCTCATGGAATTTGCATAGTCAGATTTAAGCCAGAAGTTAGTAGCAGATATTTGGATTTTAAGAAGTTGTGTTGTCTTGTTTTTTTCCTGGCTGGAGTGACAGTACAGTGGCTGAGGCACTTGTCTAGCATTCTGACAATTCAGTTACAATACCCTGGCGCTACATAAGGTCTGAACTGTCAGGGGGTGCTTCTGAGCAAAGAGCCACCAGGAATAGTCTGGAGCATCATAGAGTGTGGCCACCAAACAAAAAATAAAACAAAAGAGTTCTTTTTGTCTATAGCTGATTTATCTGAAATGTATGTAATTGAACACATTTATAAAAAGGACACATTTCTCCCTATAAAACATCCCAATCCGAGGGAAAAAGTTTTTCTTCTGTTGAAAGAAGGTTGTTCATTCCTGATAAAAAACCTGATTTAAAAATATGAGTAAAGGCTGCTCTACTATTCTATTACAATTAAGTTGAAAAGCAGGATAGGGAGAAAATTATAAAATGTTTACTTCTATTTTCTGTTTATTGGAAGGAAAAATTGGAAATTTCCATACTCCAAGTTCTGGATATGTAATGCTCTGGGCGTCATAAATATCCTCACAGGATCACAAAGTATCAACTTGATATCACCGGTGCCATCTTAATGAACAAAGTTGAACAGGACTACCACACCAAATACAGTGCAAAAACTTGCCTGTTTCTTTGGAAATACATCGCACCTTGGAGAAGCTATCTCTGACCTAGGTCACCTGATCTCCACTTTGTTCCTCAGAGCAGCTTGCAGGGTGCAGCCAGAGTCTATTTAAAATCAAAACTCAGGAGGAGAGAGAGTAGCAGGTAAGGTACTTTGCCTTGCATGTGGCTGACTTGTTTATTCCCCTAGACTGAATATGGTTTTGGTGAAATGGTATAATACCTGTCGAATCCATCTTTTCACATTAATGATCACTTCTTTGTAGAATGGTGAGATTCTGGTGGTGAATCCGTAATACAGCTCATGAAGGATCTTGATGCTATTGGGTTTGAGCACCCCTGTTTGGCTAGGGCTTCAATGACTGCTTCAGTCTCCACAGAATCAAGGCTTTCTGAAAATCAATGAAGCGTAGACAGAGCGGCATCTTGTACTCCCTACAAACATCAATGAGCTTGGTTACTGTGTGGATATGGTTACATTGTGCTGAATCCTTTCCGGAAGCTGCTTGCTCGCATGGTTGTCCTTCATCTAGTGTTCTGCTAATCCTGTTCAGGATGACTCATGTAAACAGCTTGTAGATGACCGGACAACAGGTAGATGGGGCATTAGTTGTCAATGCCATGAATGTCTCCCTTTCTTGAACAGTAGAACTGTCCTGCTGGTTTTCCATTGGGAGGGCACCTAGCATTGGGACAGGTAGCGTGTGAAGAGCCGAGCTAGTGTATTGATGAGTACCCGACGGCAGATTCTTCAGGTGTTCGGGTCTGACTTTGTCTGGGCCTGGTGCTGTTGCCTTCTTTACGGGGCGAGATGGCATGTCGGATTTCAGAAGGGAGAACGTTGGGAATAACATATCCATCCTGTGGAATTTGGTATGTGGGCAGGTGGATGTGGCTATCAAAGAGATTTGAGTAGAAGTCCTGGATAATCTTCTCCATTGCCTTTCTGGAAGATGCTGATAGATCCATTAGGCGCCCGGGGGCAGTCATCTTGGTCTTATAGTTGGCGAAGGACAGGCGGGCGTGCGAATGCTTTTTCCCGCTTCTGCTGCATCTTCCAGTATTTCTGCTCTTCTGTCTTTGAGGTCTTCTTTTATCGCTTCTCTGCACCGTTTAGCAAGTTTGGACGTTAGCATTTGGTCTCCTGAGGCTCACACCTTGCCACGTTGGCAAATGAGCTCAAGAGTTTCTGAAGACAAGAGTCCTTTTGTGTCTTTCTCCCTCTCAGCATTCTTCGCACAATCATGGAGGTGCTGAACCAGTCGGTTGTATTCTTCATTGATGTCGTCAATGATGGTATCTTCCCATGTTGCTGCAATGGTGCCAAAGAGTTCCCAGTTGGTGGTCGTTCTGGGAGTTCTCTTCTTAAACTTTGCAGCCTTTTCTCCCCATTACGGGAAGTAGAATTTTGCACGAAGGGAGATGGTGGTCCTATCCTGTTTGGAATTTGGGGATGACAGCTACATCGGTCAGACAAAACCTTGATTGAAGATGATGTGTCAATTTCATTGTGGAACTGTCCGCCAAGAGGGTTCCATGTCCAACATTTCACTTCAGCCTTCTGGAACTGTGAATTCCCATGAATGGTCTTGGTGGACATGATGAAATAAGATAGTCTCTCACCCTGTTCGTTCCATTCTAGGCCATGGGTCCCCATGTGGAGTTCTTCAGCCGATCTTCTCGGTCCTATCTTGGCATTAAAATCACCGGACTATGATCTTGTAGAAGGTGTGATCTTTTTATAGAACTCCTCCAATTCCATGTAGAATTTCTCAATTTCATCTTCTTTGTATGTGGATGTTGCGTGAGACAATGAAGATAGAAATTGCTGGCAATGGGCCACATCGCTTCAAGTGTAATCATCCTATTCGGTTTGTTAGGCATTCAAATGAATCAATGTTGACTGCTATGTTCGTGTTGACAAGGAAACCAATGCAACTGATGCCTCTTTTTGTCGCATGTTCCAAGGAACAATTTTTCTGGTGTCAAATATAGCATGATGCAACTGGCGCCTCGCCTCAGTCAGACCAATGATGTCGTACTTGATCTTTTGCTTGCTGCATCAGATCCTCAATATATGCTTCTGATGCCAGCGTATGTGCATTGAAAGTACAGACAGTCATTTTGGTCCTTCTTCATTTTGGCAGCCTAGGATGGCCATGAAATTTTATCAGGCGTTGCTCTCGACGTTTTGAAGGCACTGCTTGTTTGTCTTTCTTACTGCTGCCAAAGGGTCTTTTCAGGGTCAGGAAAATAAACATTTCTAGTTACTGTATTTGGCATATTGAACACGCATCGGACAGCGTGCCAGGCTCTGCCATGCGGGCGCTGTATTCTCATTACTTTGTGGGGCTCTCTCAGGGGGTGGGTAGAATATTTATGGTAATTTGAGGCAAATTGCACAGCGCACATGATGGCCATGCGCAATGGGAAGGCTGGTTTCTGCTCTCTGCCGGTGTGGCTGTTCTTAGGCTCAAGCATTCCCTGGGCTTGACATACCCTCTGTAGAGGGGGCGGGTCTCTGCAGGGTGGGTCCTTGTAGGCTGGTTTGACAAGCCAGGCTGGAAACTGGATTAATCTGCTGGGTGAGATCTTACCAGCTGGGAGTGTGGATTGTGAAGATCGCTGCCATCAAGGTGTAGGGAGTTTCTCTGGGCTCCTCTGAGGGCTCCATCGGGATGGTGGACTCGGTCGGAAGTTGCTCTCGTGATCCATGGGATGCAGGGGTTCAACGTGGGAGCTGGTTTCTGCTCTGCCGGGTGTACCATTATATTCGCCGCATGTTCTGCCGGGTGTTATATCTAGGAACTGCATGATCACTGCATGATCTCAGTAGCCACCTCATCATAATAAATTAGAATGGAAAGGAATGGGAATGAAGATAGATGGTCGGCAACTACACCACCTCCGCTCACTGATGACATCGTTCTAATAACACCAAACATTAGTCAAGCGGCACAAATGCTGGCTGACTTTGACCGGAAAATGTGGAAAGATAGGTCTACAGCTGAATCTAAAGAAAAACAATGTTTATGAAGGAATGAACTAGTTTCAGAGACCCCATTCACTCTAATGGAACAAACATCTCTGGATGCAGCAGTTATGTGTACCTAGGTGAGAAGTCAACATGATGAAACGACCTAAAACCCTGAGCTGCTGAGGAGGAAGAGAGCAGCATGGAAGCCTTCAAAGGCATCGAAGAAATAGCTAAAAAGGACAAAGAACCTCCGGCTCCGGGCACATCTCTTTGACTCCACCATTCTCCCTGCATTAACATATGCCTCAGAGACCTGGGCCCAAAAAGCAGGATGAGAATGCTATTTGGGTCTCCCAGAGAATTGAAAGAGCTATGCTTGGAATATCCGCCTCACTCAAGTGAGAGAAGGAATCTGAGTTCTGACCTCCGTCGCTATTCCAGAATCAAGGACACTGTCTCGTTTGCCAAGGCACCGAAAATCAGATGGGCTGGACATGTAATGTGATTTGGGAGACAACCGCTGGACTAGAGCCATTACCGACTGGATCCGCGGATGTCAAAAGATCACATGGCTGCCCACCTACAAGATGGTCAGACTTCCTAAGACCCTGAGAGGAGCGATTTGAGGCTCTTCCATATTCCTGAATCAACCAGATGCCATTGGGCTACATTGGCACGTGATAGGGTCAATGGAAATGTTACTGGTGCCCGCTCGAGCAAATCGATGAATAACAGGATTCAAGTGATTCAAGTGATTCAAGTGAATATGGTTCCTGGTCTGAATCTAGAGTAATCCCTGGGAGCACAGAAACAGAAATAAGCCCTGATCTAGTTGGGAGTGGCCCCTTAACCCAAAACAAATCAATCTAGTCAATGAATAAAATGCAAATCTTGTGTCCCATCACTGCTTATTATCTTTAACCCTCCAAGAGGAAGCCTACGTTTAGCTGACAAAATGTCTGTTCCCACATCTGCTCACACTCACAGCCTCGTTCCTTCCCTAACTAGCTTCCCTCCCGAGTACCACCCGGCAAAACCAGCCAAGTTTCCTAGCACTTTATCTTTTGTTTTCCAGCACTTGCTTATACTTTCCTTGGCAAAAGAATATTCCATTTTATTTTACAGTTTTATCTGGCTCATAGTCATTTACTGGATAGGAACTTTGTAGGTGAAAGCACCTAATATATGTCATATTTTAAGAGTTACTGAAATAAATCATAGTAAATATGATCTACCCCTTGACGAAAGGACAGGATAATAAAGTCTGTTTTTAACACAGAATTCCAAAATTTTGTAGTAAATTTCCTTTGCTTTACGGTGTGTCAACTATCTAAAAGTGCTCTAAGCCTAATTTTAGCCTGTTTTCCAGGCTAGGTTCATACCCTGTGGTACTCGGGGCTTACCTCTCCCAGTTTTGCACTCAGGAATGACTCTGGTAATGCTCAGCGGATCATAGGTGGCATCGGATGAATCAATGCAAAGTGAATTACTTTGCCACCATGCAAAAGCAATGATCCTACCAGTAGTGCTATGTCTCTGGCCCACCTTTAGTCTTTTTGAGAGTTAGGTGACGTTTCTCTGAAGATCCCTAAGCTGTAGCACCACCATACTCTTTGATCATACAGAGCATTGACCATATAATGCTCGGAGCTTGAGGTCTGAACTCCTTGAAACAAAAACAGAACAGAGATGTGGCATTTTCAGTGTCTAGTGCTAGTACTTCAGCAATTATATTAAGAGCTGGCTGTAGCTCAGTGTGGACTGTAACTTATATTATTTATAGGGAAGTGAATAGAGTGGCAACACCCGGAACTCTGCCTAACATACCTGTCACCTGGGTGTGTGTAAAGGCTGCTACACAATTGTCATGGTTCCTTCTATCTGAGCATTGAAAAATGTCTTCACAGTTTGGCATTTCTATAGAAATGACTCTTTTGTGTCTAAGGATTTTTTGATACCCCACCCAAAGAGGGCTGAGAAAGAAAAGTGTACAGAGAGCATGCATAGAAAATATTGTAGCTAGAGCAACACCAGTCCTGCCCAAAGTTAAACAAAGTCTAATCTGTCTGGGGCTAGTAATGAGACTTGAAATAAGAACAGAAGCTTTCAACGCTACCATGGATGGGAGACCACAGGGACACAAATCTGGCAAACAAAAAGAAAAATAACTCAGCCAGGATCTGAACTTACATTGCAGAAGGATTACTAATTTTTTTTTTTTGTTCAAATGGTTGGTATTTAGGACTCTCTGCGGAACCGTTAGTGTACTTCCTACAGAATAAAATAAATAAATGACAAATAAATAAATAAATAAATAAAGTCCTCTTGCAGATTCAGTTTGACTCAACGGGGTTTATATTAAATCTTAGTTATTATTATCATAGGTACCTAGACCCACAACCCCACCAGATATTTATAATCAAAATGGTCACAGAATGGCGAAATCAGTTTTCACCAAGTAATTGAAGCTTAAGTATTGTTGAATGAGTGTGTGCGGAAGGAAAAAAGGAAGGAATGAATGAATGAATGAATGAGAGGTATCATGCCACCGGTAACATTCAGACCCTACATCTTAACATTTAATACTTTTCCCACTTTCTCTATCGCAAGCATAAATCTTAGAAATGGATTTACTTGAGGCTCTGTTATATTAACAGCTAGATATAGCCTCTAATGCTAAAGACTGTGTTTTCTCCCCGTCATTAATCTTTCTCCACAGCTTGAGGCGGGAAAATCTAATGATGGGGTTGTCATAATGAACCCAAACAGTAATTGTAATAAAAAATGGAGGAAGAAAATTGAAAAAAAAAATGTCTCCCTAGGCACCAAGATAAATGACCCTATTCTCTCCTGAGTTCAAATCTACACAGTTGTATTTGTTTTGTCAAGATCATTAGGCACCAAAGAGCATTTTGACATTGAGTGGGGAATGATATTTTTAATAGGAGAAATATATTGATGCAGGAGAGAAAAATAGGGTAGAGAGAAAGAAAGAGAGAGAGTATAAAAATTCCTCTTGTTTCATCTTGTTTGGGATAAAAAAAAACAGAAAAATGTTAAGGAGTTAAAATGCATCCAGAACGCTTAATATAAAGTTTATATGACTGAGACTTTGAAATTGAGCAATCTGCCTTGCCAATCTTGAAACCAAGATAAGCAATTACTTTGAATAAAGCAATCAGGGCTTTGAATGAGAAATTAGGTTTGGTGCTTCTTAGTTAAATATTAATTTTGGGATTTAAAAAGACTCTACATTTCTTTTTCCTACAAAAATGTTTTCAAATCATTCATAGTCTTTTTGATAAGTTACATCTTTCTGTCACTCTGACGTTTTTACCATGCGATGAATTACTAGAGAATATAGAGATTGCCCCATAAGACTGCTAAAATCATTCTGACACCTCTGGGTCCTGATGGATTAAGCAAGGAGTTCCCACAATGAGATCTTGATAAATTAAGTAATTAAGTGTTTGATCCGGCATAAAAAGCATGGCCCTCGTCTTGAAGTACCAAGAGCTTAGTAGAAATGATTACTTGAATCACTCTGACCATTTATAAAATGTAAGGAGGCTTTACTTGTGCTAAATTGATGTTCCACATTGTTCCATAATGTCTCCTCCTGTTCTGCCTTGTACTTACCCCAGGGCTCAAATCCCACCCCGTGCAGAAATTAATGACAAGATCCCTGATCCTGCCCCAATGTTTCTTTTCAGGAACGTGAGACAAACATTTGAGGTCTTTCTAGCAGCACTAGGACCCAGCTCATGCCTAACAGTTTGGACCTGAGTCAGGATCTCCAGTGCTGCTCAGGCCTAGCAGTGCTGAGGCCACTAGGACCACACATGGTGGTGCTCAGTGCCTTAGGCTCCATCTACTGGGAATGGGAGGTCACGAGGGGCAAACATGAAGTGCCAGGATCAAACCTGAGCCCTGCCTGTACAAAGCGCGTGTTCCTAAAAGGAGAAAAGTTATTTTTCTCCCAATCTTTAATATTTTCTTTTTTTCATTTATTTATTTACTTGTTTAGCCACACCTGGCAGTACTCAGGGCGGTTTCTCCTGGCTCTGTGTTTCAGAGTTACTCCTGGCAGGGGCCTGGGGGATCATACGTGATGCTAGGGGATAGGGCTCGTGTTACCTGCATGCAAGGCAAGCTTCCTACCCTCTGTACTATCTCTCTGGCCCAAATTTTTCCATACTTTCTTGTAGTGACCTTCAGCTAGGAGTTAGGGTTGCAAAAAATTTTTTATGCCTTACATTCATAAGACCTGACTTCAATCCCCAGCACCCACACACACAAACAAAAGGTAACTACTTTACAGTTAACTGTGTTTTTAGACAAAATTACAAAATCAGAGAGTACCAAGTTAAGCCAGATTCTAATTCTTAGAGAGCAGTGGTTCAGAAAGGAGGACCAGGACCACAGGCCAGAGCAACGAGTATAAGCGGTGGGTGTTTGCCTTGCACTCTGCCGACCAGGGGTTCCTATCCCCTGCATTCCCATATGGATTTACCAGAGCATTACCAGGAGTAATTCCTGGGTCAAGCCAGTTAACCCCTGAACACTGCCAGGTATAATCCAAAGGCAAAAAAAAAAAAGGACAAGGACCAGGATTAGAACACTCCATGTTGCCAGAATGATTTCTGCAGGGGAGTCTTCCTGATAGGATTTCTCCTTACACTGGAAGTGAGACAACTAAGCCTCTGGAACTGGGACCAGTGGGACCAAGTGGGTCAAGTACATGAGCGTCATGGTGGGTAGAGTGACATTAAAAATCAGATCATAGCTGTTTTACCCAGTCGGCCACCGCCAGAAATGCTAGATTAACAAGGACTTCCTCCCTTATCCCATTATTTATTATTTTACTACAAATACAAGTTCTTTGAGAATAGTATCATTGCTTTGAAACTCTTAACCACCATTAAACAAAAGGCCCTATTTAGTAAGAAAGCCTGCCTCTATACACTCTACTAATTTAATGGCATTTTAGTAGGTTCCTAGATTTTATAGTTTGTTATTGGCCAAAACTCATTCTATTGTTTATTGTAAATTTATTTGACTGTACTTAGTCTTAATTCTGGCAGTGATCAAAGAGGACCCTAAGGGTGGTAATAGAATCACGATCCACCTTGTTCAAGAGGCAAGTGTAGCAGCACCTATACTCATCAGGAATTTCCCTTTATTTGTTTAGTTATTCATTTTTTTAGTTTGGTGGATATATCTAGTAGTGCTTAGTATTTACTCTGGATCTGTGCTCAGATCAAACCCTGCGAGGTAGAGATCTAAGCCAGGCCAACCATATACATGGCGTTATTTCTATACTGTATCTCTGGCCCCAGGAATTTATTTTATTTAAAAATACCCAGGGTTAACCAGTCACTTGATCACTTGATCACTTGACTTCCGTTATTCATTGATTTGCGAGCGGGCACCAGTAACATTTTCGTGGACCCTTCCCCATGCCAATGTGGCCCAATGGCATCTGGTTGCTTCAGAATACGAAGAGCCTCAAACCGTTCGTTCAGGGTCTTGGCGAGGAAGTCTGACCATCTTGTAGGTGGGCGGCCACGTGATCTTTTGACATCCCATGGGATCAGTCAGTAACGGCTCTAGTCCAGTCGGTTGTCTCCAAATGCATTACATGTCCAGCCCATCTGATTTTTTATGCCTTGGCAAAGGAGACAGCATCCCTGACTCTGGATAGCGACGGAGGTCAGAGCTCAGGTTCTTTCTCTCACTTGAGTGAGGCGTGATAGCAAAAGCAAGGTCTTTCGATTCCTCTTTGGGAGACCTGAGTAGCATTCTCATCCTGCTTTTTCGTAGGGCCCAGGTCTCTG
>JAJIBD010039150.1:15000-39196 GCA_021461705.1 Cryptotis parvus | reverse complement strand
AGGGACACCCCCAGCTTGTCCCATCAAGTCAGAAAACAGTCCTCCAGCAAGGGCAGTGGACGGGCAGCTTTGCTGTCTCCATGGTCTTCATGAATAACGGAGAGGGGCCAGCTCTGGTCAAGACAGTGGCCCTTCGCCAGTACAGCCCCCCCACCCCAACCAGCAACCCACTGCCCTCACCTTCAGTTCCATTCCAGAGCCCCTCCCGGTCACCACTCGCCCTTGGATAGTTTTTGGCGGGGACAGTTCTGGTTTTGGTCTGTGTTTAGCTCCTATCCCCAAAGGGCAGCTCGCAGGTTATTGTGTCGCTGTGAATAAGCGTGTCAGCTTCTTGCAAGTCACAGCAATTCTCGTCCCGTGCCAGAGAGGATGTTGTCCCTCTGCCCCGAAGTTTCCCCTTATAATTCCTCGTCTCTCCCTCCTCCCACTTCTCCTCCTCCCCCTTAGTGAGCTGATCGCCTCCAAAGTCTGTTCTTGACTGCTGATGCTTGTTCCCAGGAGGTTCGGGCCTGGCCAGTGCCCAGGGTGGGTCCCTAAACCAGAAATGCTGTGGCCAGTGTTTCCGGGGCAGGAGCCAGGCGTGGCGCGTTGGCCTCGGTTGGACCCCAGCGTTTAGGGGTGTGGGAAGTTAACGCTGCCAAGTCATTCGAGGACCCTCCAGGCTCCCCCCATCTCATTTTGGAAGTGAAGGAATCAGGCCCAGGAGACAGAACCACGGTTCTCGGCTCTTCCACGTTCCTGCTCAGCCTGGTTCGGGACTGCTGTCGTTTGTCATGTTCTGATTTCGTTCAGCTTTGGCGGAGACACGGTGATTCCAGAAGTTCCCGGACTGGCCGGTATTCCCACACGCACTCATTGCTTGCTGTCCTGGGCTAGCCACCGGCGTATGGAGCACCAAGACCGTGGAGTGTGACGGTTCGCCTTCATGATTGCACCGTCTTTTAGTAAGCTCGTGGTTCCAGCCGTGCTGATGTTTTTCTGGCCTCCCTTCAGGAAGAGCAAGTTTGGTTTGGAAATTTCAGACCGTGTACAGTGCCCTACAGAGAGCGAGTCAATAAAGCGCTGGGCTGCCTGAGCTCTCTGCCACTCAGATAAAGCCAGACTGCGAGACACAGCTGAGAAAACTGCACCGCTCCCGCTGGAGCAAGATCCGCCGCCTTTGTTTCCTGGGCTCGCCCAGTGACCTCTAAGCCAATTTGATTTGTTTACAGAGACTCATTCCTGGCGGGTAGACCCTGTTTCATACCCAAGTGCTAAAGAAAATTTTACCGAACAGCCCATTTAAAAACTAAAATAAAGCAGGGCCAGAGAAATAGTGCAGCGGGCACTGTTTAGTGATCTGTAGTACTGCTCCTGTTCCAGTAGCAATGCCGGCGCTTGCATGGCACACAGCTGACCCGGTTCAGCCCTCAGCACTGCAGAGGGTCCTCCGAGCCCCTTCAGGAGTGAGCCCCCAGTACAGAGCCAGGAGTAAGCCCGGAGGACCACTGGGTATCCCCCAGCCCCAAAACAGTTTAATTACTCCCCCCCATAAAGCCCCAAAGGCAACTGGGCGGTTCCTCCTTGAAGAGGCTCCTGTCTCCCGCACCCACTGCCGGGCCCAAAGGGCTCTGCACCCGCTGTGATTCGGGACGTGTGTGCAGCCGTGTCAGTGCTCATCGTCCTGTTGTACACGGACTCACCTACACGCCACCCAGTTTGTGTCACGAGCCTGTGTCACACATCTTTTTGGGTCACACCCAGCAATGTTCAGGGGTTGCTCCTGGCTTTGCACTCAGGAATTACTCCTGGCGGTGCTCAGGGGACCATGTGGGATGCCGGGGATTGAACCCGGTGGGCTGCGTGCAAGGCAAACGCCCTCCCCACTGGACTATCGCTGCCGCACCTCTAGATTCTTCCTTGACAAATGTGTGTGTACTATTGGACACAAGCCCTAGATTCTTCCTTGGCTAATGTGTGTGCATTACTGGACACAACCCAGGACCTCACAGTGGAACCACAGTCCTGACTTCACTCCCAACATCCCTGAGCGGACGGCGATGTGTGACCCCACTCTAGGGGCAGAGAGACTGGCAGAGAAGCAAAGCAGGATGCTTCTTGGTACCTGGCAGGAAGGAGCTCACCGCAGTGGTGTTGCCCAAGGCCCCCAGACACGTTCGAGTCCTTAAGATTTGTTCGGTCTTCAGAGACTTCCCCGCAGAAACACTGCCACCAACTCACCCTTCATTAGCAGATGAACCCCAGGGCTGTGTTTTAGCTGTTTCCTTGCAGATAAGCTCACTGGGAAAGGGGAGAGGCACTGGACAAATGTGGTGGGAGTGTGCAGGGGAAACGGGAGAGGCCAGCAGCTGAAAAGGGACTCAGGAAGCACCCAAAAAGGCTCACCCAGAGAGCGCTCCAGAAGGGAGCCCAGGTAGGGCCAGAGAGCAGTGGGCAGGTGCTGCCTTGCGTGAAGCCAACCCAGAGTGGACCCCTGGCACCCCACGTAGTCCTCCCATCATGGCCAGGAGTGATCCCTGAGCACTGCCGGGTATGGGAAACTCCCCGAAATAAAGGACCCCAGTAGGAAGAATTACAAGGACTCTTGATAAAACTCTTGTATTCGGGCTTGTTCTTCAAGCTCACGTTGTCCCTTCAACATGTTTCTGTTTCTCATTTCCACTCGAGGGTGCCTGTATCACCCCTCGGACACAGACTCCTCTCAAATAAGTTTCAATAAAACCACACACAAACACACATTTGAATTCCTGCCCTCCCCCAAATCAATCAATGTCCCGTACAGTTAGGGGGTGGCATACAGAAGCAATCACTAAAGTTCCGTTGTATTTTTTACATGCAAAAGTCATGCTGTATATAAAGAAAAAAAGCCCCAATTATAATTATGTGTGCCCCCTTCCAATCAGGTACCTAGGAGTCAATAAAGGAGGTGAAAGACTCATGAAAAGACTGTAAGTTGGGGCCGGAGGCGATAGTCCAGCGGGGAGGGCGTTTGCCTTGCATGCGGGCTTGACCGGGTTTGATCCCGGCATCCCATATGGTCCTCCCAACACCGCCAGGAGTAATTCCTGAGTGCAGAACCAGGGGTAACCTCTGAGCACCGCTGGGTGTGACCCCAAAAAGCAACAAAGCAAGCTGTAAGTCGGGACATTGGTGGAAGTTACGCCGTGCTGGCTCGGCTGGAACAGGTATGCCTGAGCCAGCACAAATAACTATAAATTATTGGTGCTTTAAATAATTAAATATTTTTAAAAGGAGCAAAACTTAATTGCTGTCTAGGTCTCAAAGAAAGCTGGAATTGTGATCAAAAAAGAAAATGGTGAGTCACTGGTGAGAGAGCTAAAAGACACCAGGACACGAAAACATCCCTGTTCGTGGTTGGGAGAGTCAACACGGCAAGGCGACTTCCACTTCCTTCAAGAGCACTTTGTGAAATCTGTGCAGTTCTCATCCAAATTCCCATGGCATTCTTTGGTAATTTGGAACAAACACTGCTAAAAGTTTATGTGGAGAAAATAAACTCCCTGAATAACCAAAGCAATAGAAAAAAGTTGATTTTCCGATTTTATACTATACCTATATAGTTATTAAACTGTGATACCAGAATAATGGTAGACTCCCAGATCAGTGAGACAGAGCCCAGAGATTAGTCCTCAGCTATCACTTGATCACTTGACATCCCGTTATTCATTGATTTGCTTGAGTGGGCGCCAGTAACATTTCTATTTGACCCTATCACGTGCCAGTGTAGCCCAATGGCATCTGGTTGCTTCAGGAATATGAAGAGCCTCAAACCGTTTGTTCAGGGTCTTGACAAAGAAGTCTGACCATCTTGTAGGTGGGCGGCCACGTGATCTTTTGACATCCGTGGGATCCAGTCGGTAACGGCTCTAGTCCAGCGGTCATCTCCAAATCGCATTACATGTCCAGCCCATCTGATTTTCCATGCCTTGGCATGGAATGCCCTCAAAAGCATCGAAGAAATAGCTAAAAAGATAAAGAACCTCCGGCTCAGAACACATCTCTTCAACTCTACCGTTCTCCCTGCATTAACAACGCCTCAGAGACCTGGGCCCTACAAAAGCAGGATGAGAATGCTATTCAAGTCTCCCAGAGAGGAATCAAAAGAGCTATGCTTGGAATATCACACCTCACTCAAGTAAAAGGAATCGGAGCTCCGATTTCCGTCACTGTTCTAGAGTCAGGGACGCTAGGCATCGAAAAAAAAATCAGATGCCTCAGCTATATGGACAGTTAATTTTTTTTTTCTTTCTGGGCCACACCCAGCAATGCTCAAAGGTTACTCTTGCTCTACACTCAGGAATTACTCCTGGGGGTGCTCGGGACCATACAGGATGCTGGTGATTAAACCCGGATCAGCCGTGTGCAAGGCAAACGCCCCCCCGCAGTGCTGTCGCTCCGGCCCCAACCCTGATTTCTTCCACTGAGCTCCACAGTGTTCCCAGATTCCTCCTGCCCCTTAACCTGTCACCTTGATAGGCACATTTTTTTTCTTCTTTGGGTCACACCCTGCAGTGTTCATGGGGTTTTTCTTGGCTCTGCACTTGGGAATTACTCTTGCGGTGCTGTGGGACATATGGGATGCCAGGGATCAAACCTGGGTCAGCCCCTAAAACTGTCGTGGGGGTCCCTCAAAGCAAAGACACATGCCGTGTTCACACAGTTGATGGCCTAAGATGTGGGCTCTGGCCTCAAGGCCGGGTGTCTGCACACACTTCTCAGAGGGTCCCCTTTGACCAGTCTAGGATCTCGTTTTTCCCTTAGCCGCCTAAGCTGTGCTAGGGAGGTTAGCCCAGGGGCCACTGCTTGTGATGGTCAGCCTAGAGCAGACCTGACCATTTTCTGCTAAGGGCTGGGGAGCCGGCCCGATCAGGGCCTTGACCATACCAGGTGGTACAATACTGCCTAAGCCACTGTATTTGGGGCCAAGCCTGTGCTTACCACTAAGGCTGCCAGAAGCTGTAGGGCTCCACGAGTGAACTCCAACTCAGCTGTTCCCCAGGACTGTGAGCACCTACTGCCTGCTGGGACACAGCTGGACTCCGGCTCCTCTGCCAGTGCTCGTCCAATCTCAGCAAGCCAGTAGGGAACGAGCAAGTCAAAAACTCATAGTCGCAGACTCCTCGCTCCCCCTTCTCCAATGACACTGAGTCCCTCAGCAAGGGCAACCGCCTTCGCGGTGAGAGGTGGCCTCCGGGCCGCTGTCCCATCTGGCCGTGCAGCCCCTGGCTCTGCTCCAAGACGCTCTGCATGACATTTAGGTCAATCGATGCAGAGATAATGACTCCGCGGTACCGTGCGTGTCCAGTCACAGGAAACGGGCCCCGATTGATTTCTGCGAGAGGTTTCATGTTCTCAGAAGCTTCGCAGGTCAAGCCTAGCCCGGGCTGGGTGCCCAGGAGACGACATGTAGCTCCACCTACTACTGCCCAGACTGTGGGCTGTCCAGGGCTTGGCCGAGCGCAACAGAAATCGTCAGGCCCGGGGACACGGGGCAGGGGTGCTTTTCAAGCAGGGTTTATAGTTGGGGGTTGGTGAGAGGCTGAAAGGGGGGCAGAGAGGAGGGGGCATCAGCCAGAGGCAACGTGTACTCATACGCGTGACTACATACACGTACAGAATCTCACATTGCCAGGCACACACAGCCACACAGAATAGCACACCACTTCACACATCAATACAGCCACATACACATAGTACAACTGCACACACATCCGTAGTCACGTGTACTCATGCACAGCTTCACAAGCAGACACACACCACACAGTCACACACTCACAACAATCGTACATGTTTACAATCACACCCACAGAACCATATATGTTCACATATACTCACACACGTGCACAAGCAGATACGATCACACATTCACATACACACAATCACATATACACAATCACGCATAGTCATATACACAAATATGCAGTCACATACAGGCACAGCCATATAGGCCTACCCATTCATATCTGTTCACAGTCACACAAACCCGCACGACTACAGGTACAGTCACACACGGTCACGCTCCTATGCACACACTCTCAGCCACACACATTCAGTCCCGTCTACCCACACCGATGTCTATAGATTCCGTCTTTTTTGCTTTTTTTACTATGACACATACAAAACAGAATCTTTATTTTTTAATTAATATTTTAATATGCCACCGTGAGACATACAATTACAATGTTGTTCATGTTTGGAGGTTTCGGTCACATAGTGTTCCAGCACCCGCCCTCCACCAGTGCCCATTTCCCACCACCGATGTCCCCCCATTCCCTCCCCCTCCCATAGCCTGCCTCCTTGGCTGGTTCTTTATCTCTTTCTCTCTCTCCCTCTCTCTCTTTTCCTTCTCTTACATATTGTGATCGCAATACATACACTTAGAGGCCATCATGTGCATTTTTTGGCCTGCATTTAATGCTCAGTTCTAGGTTGGTATTAGCCCTTTCGACATTTATTCGCACATGATCCCTTCTCTGTTTTACCTAACCTCTGATTCCCACATGTTTGTGGTAATTTCCACTTCTGGTATGACCTACTGATCCAAGTTTCGCCTGACATTGGATTTTGGTATCAGGGGTTACTCCTGGCTCTGCACTCAGGAATTACTCCTGGTGGTGCTCTGAGGACCATATGGAATGTCGGAGAATAGAACTCAGGTTGGTCGCATGCAAGGCAATCGCCCTTCCCACTGTGCTATCACTCTGGCCCCATCAGTCTTTCTTTTGTATGTTTTCCCTAATGAATTTCTGCTTGGGCGACTCCCTCCCTCACTAGCAGTTACAGTGAGGACACGTGCTAAGTGACTGTCAGGGAGACAGCGGCTGAGCTAAAGGGTCATTAAAAATAGGCAAAGGGCTCCTCTCCCCGACTAGTTGATTTATGCCTTGTTGTGGGTTTTTTGAGAATACAAAACTGTTAATTTATGGGTGAAAAGAACAGTGAGTTAATCCTAAAGAGCCCGCAGCCTTTAAGGACCCGTATCATATGTCGAGCTCATTTAAAACTTGCATAGGAAATTAAGGTAGAATAAAGCCCTTTAATTTGCAAAGTGCGATTCTAGCTGCCTCCCTGGGATATCTGCGGGTCAATATTCAGAAAGGTTAAGAAGGACTTTATTATTATTTTTTATATTCACCGTGTATTTCTCAGTTAAGGCTCACCACGGTGCATTTCAACTTCTAAAGAGAGGGATAAGAGAGGGGGAGGGGGCTTGTTATTCACTTTCCACTTAATTTCCTTGCAGCCACGCCAGTCCCAGCTTAATGAATGTAATTGCTACCTTTGATGAAAATACTATTATCAAGATCACACATTACATTGGAAAACAGTTTTTCTTTAAACACAGCTACTGCAGCCTCTAATTATGCATGTAACAAGTGTCTCCCGAACAAAAGAGCGTGTTGTCCACAATTGCTAGGAATTGGAGCAAGGCAAATCCGCACAAAGGACAGATTAGATTTGCTCCCGCCTCACAAAGCCCTTCCCTCTGATTAATTTCCTGCAAAAACTAAAACAATTCTCTTAAAAGGAGCTCGCCCCTTCTCCAGAATGATCCATATGCCATTTGGGTCTTTCTATAGGGTGATAATGGCCCCTGATTTGAACTTGTGTTAGAAAATCAGAAAGGGCTTTTATGAACTTCCTCTTTCATATGCAAATCAGCCGCACGAGATCTTGCGGAATAATGAGCCCCCAAAAAAGTCACTTTTCAGTGGCTGTGAAAGAGCTCGCTGGTGGGGAAAACCTGCGCCGAGCCTGTCCGACCCCATTATTTTATTAGTTTCAAGAAATGAGGCTTTGAGAAAATACTTCCTGCCTAGCTGCCTAAAAGACAGGCAGTTTCTCGACTTTTCACGTGGAATTTTCGTAAGGGATTCATGGTTGATTATAAAGGCAAATTTGGAAAGGGCTTAGGAGACCCTGGATTTTTACCCAAATTTGCTGTTGCACTGGGCAAGCGATCTTTGTTTTCCAAATGTGGAATAAGAGCTAAAATCCCCTGTCACACCAGCTCTGCCCGAGGTCCACTGCGGGTCATTCAAATCCAGAAGGGGGAAAAAAAGGAAAACCAAGTTAGCTACCAGCACAATGCGGTGGCAGGCGTGAGGTCTAGAATCAGACAGCAGGGTTCAAATTTCAGTGCACAACGCACCTTGTCGGGACCTGGAGAAAAAAGTCATTTTTCTCGGCTGAGTCAAATAAACGGACTAACAGTCCTGTCCAATGTTTACTACAAAGCCGGAGCCTAGCACCCTGCAATAAGTACTGTCAGGATTACAGACCCAGAGACTGTGCAGGCGGGTGGGGGCCCCGCCTGTATTCCAGAACACCGCTGACCACCTCCTGGAGTCCTGCTCCCTGCAGGGAACGGCATGAAAGTGTCCCTCAGACTGACCAGGGCAGATCTCAGCTTAAGGAGGTGGCTCTCCTCCTCCTCCCCCCTCCTCCTCCCCCTCCTCCCTCCTCTCCCTCCCCCTCCTCCCCCTCTTTCCCCTCTCCTCTATTTTCTCCTCTTTCTCTCTTCCTTCTCCTCTTCCTCTTCCTCCTCCTCTTCCTCCTCCTTTTTTCTTCCTCCTTCTCTTCCCTCCTCATCCTTCTCTTCCTCCTCCTTTTTTCTCTTCCTCCTCCTCTTCCTCCTCTTCCCTCCTCTTCACCCTCTTCCTCCTCATCCTCCTCTTCTGACTCCTCCTCCTCTTCCCTCCTCCTTCTCTTCCTTCTCTTCTTCCTCCTCCTCTTCCTCCTCCCTCCTCTTCTCTCCTCCTCCTCTTCCTCCTCCTCCTCCCCTCCTTCCTTCTCCTCCTCCTCTTCCTCCTCCTCCTCCTCATCCTTCTCCTCCTCCTCCTTCTCCTCCCTCCTTCTCCTCCTCCCTCCTCCTCTTCCTCCTCATCCTTCTCCTCTTCCTCCTTCCTCCTCCTCCTCCTCCTCTTCCTCCTTATCCTTCTCTGCCTCCTTCTCCTCCTCTTCCTCCTCATCCTCCTCATCCTTCTCCTCCCCTTCCTCCTCCTCCTCCTCCCTCCTCCTCCTCCTCTTCCTCCTTATCCTTCTCCGCCTCCTTCTCCTCCTCCTCCTCTTCCTCCTCATCCTTCTCCTCTTTCTCCTTCTCCTCCTCCTCCTTCTCCCTCCTCCTCCTCCTCTTCCTCCTCATCCTTCTCCTCTTCCTCCTTCTCCTCCTCCTCCTCCTTCCCCTCCTCCTCATTCTCCTCCTTCCCCTCCTCCTCCTCATTCTCCTCTTCACCATCTGGCCTCTCTGGATCAAAGGGGAGAACGGGGCAGTGTGATCTCACAGACTTTGGGACTCTTCCACAGCCACATGCCAGGCCAGCACCTTAGCCCTGACCACAGCTGAATCTGTTTCCAACAGGCTCCCATGTCTAAGTTGGCTTTTCCAGCATTCCTTTTCTTGCTCCTCTTGCTGAAGTACCAGGGTTGGAACTCGAGCCGCATCCCCGGCACAAAGCGACCACAAAGCAGGACCCTACTAAAGCTGATGCGACTTGAAAGATGATTCTAAGCTTCAGACAAGAAAGGGGATAGGGCCTGGGCTGGAGAGTCCAGGGGTTAAGGTTCTTGCCTTCCCACAGCTGACCCAGGTGCCATGCCCGGCACCCTATTGTGGTCGCCCAAGCACTGCCCGGAGTGGTCTCTGAGCACCAAGCCAGGAGTAAACCCTGAGCACTGCCGGGTGTGGCCCGTTGCTTCCCCACCCCACCCCAGATTCTGGGTGTCGTGTCCTTGTTGATTGCTCCATGGACAGGCTGTGGGTGACCTGTGAGGTGTATCACTTCACTTGTATCACTGTCTTCCCGTTGTTCATCGATTTGCTCGAGCGGGCACCAGTAACATCTCCATATGTCCTGTCGCAAGGCAAGTGTAGCCCAAGGGCACCTGCTCGCTCCAGGAACACGAAGAGCCTCAAACCATTCCTTCAGGTCATGGGAATAAAGTCTATAACTGTTACTGGTTTTTGGCATATCAAATACAACACAGGTAGCTTGCCAGGCTCTGCCCTGTAGGTGGCACACTCTCAGTAGTAGGCTCTCATCTCGACCTTTACTGATGAACCTCAACAGGGAGAAATCTGCTTTTCTCTTGGGTGGAACTCTGAGGAGCTGTGGAGTCCGGATGTTGAGAATGACTGACCTCATGGTGTGCGGGTTCCCTTGGCTTCTTGCTAGGCTCACTGGGATGATGGGCCACAGCTAGAACCTGCCTAGAACTGTATACAGTGCATAAATGTGAAAGATCCTGGGAAGGACCTGCCCTAACTTCCGTTATTGTCTAAGACTGTCATGTGGCTGTGGAGCGGCCGCGCACCCGTGCAGCTGTGGGTCTGGAGTGTCTCTCTTCCGGGTTGCTGGCTGTGGTGGTTGGGAGCTCGCAGCCACACCCACCGACATGGAGGTGGAGGAATGGGAGGAGGAGCCCGAATCCCCACTCCAAGACCCGTGAGGTGACCTGGGCAAATTCTTCCCTTCTCTGGGTCTCATTTATTATTTCCCTGAGCAGCCAGGCAGAGGGAGGACGAGAAATTCATCCCTCTGGGCCTGGGTGACCCCAAAGACGTGTGGGAGTGAAACCCAGAGGTGCTCCAGGCCCCTCCTGGGCACGTGAAGCTGGGGAACCAGGCTTGGTCACCCGAATGCTGCAGTGTGGAGTCTGACATAAACAGGCTTGGGACATGATCATGGTGGATGCCAGAGGGCCGAGGAAGTGTCCACCCTCTCCCCCTACAGGACAGGAGGGCCGTGTCTCAGGCAGCCAGCTCAGCACTCCTGGTTTCCTGGGTTGCTCATCTGCATATGCCTAGTCAACTCCTACTTAGCCCTCAAAACCCCACCGTTGTTGCCCTGTCCTTTCCAACCCCACCTGAGAGAACGGAGGCCCCCTCCCTGTATCCTCTGGCCACACTGCCTGCCCTCACCATGCTGGCACCAGGATGACTTCCTCAGTGGATATTTTGACCACAAGTCCCCGGGGGCCAAGGGAGGAGAGGAGGAATAAAGAAGAGAAAGTCATGAGAGGAGCCGGATGGCTGAGGGTGTCCTGAGTGTTCGGAGAGTGGGGGCAGAGGCCAGAGGTGGGAAAGAGCCTGAGGTCAGGGGTCAGGACCAGTGTCACGACAAATCCAGGAAAGGGGAGAGCCCCCTCCAATTGCTCTCTTCCCAGTGCTCTCTTCCCAGTGCTCTCTTCCCGGTGCTCTCTTCCCAGTGCTCTCTTCCCAGTGCTCTCTTCCCAGTGCTCTCTTCCCAGTGCTCTCTTCCCGGTGCTCTCTTCCTAGTGCTCTCTTCCCAGTGCTCTCTCCCGGTGCTCTCTTCCCGGTGCTCTCTTCCCAGTGCTCTCTTCCAAGTGCTCTCTTCCCAGTGCTCTCTTCCCAATGCTCTCTTCCAGTGCTCTCTCCATCACCCTGATGCTTGCCTCCTGACTGCATCAGCACCAGCTCAGTCCTGCTCTCCAGAGGACTTTGCCGCAGCCTAGCACTTAACAGGCCCAGAGCGCCCCCAGGAGTGATCCCTGAGCCCCTAGTCAGGACCAAGCCCTGAGCACCATGGGTGTTGCCCCCAAACAACCACCACCAAGTCCATCCCCCAAAGAAAGGAAAATCCCCTTTCAGGGACATTCATCCTGAACTACTTGGAGACAAAATATACTCTATAATTATTTTAGATTGTTTGGGAAGACGGAGGAAGCGGACACAGCAACATGTCAGTGAAATATGTGAATACTAAAGAGGCCCTGCTATTATCTGGGTGTATTTTATCCCGGTCTTGCACCTTGAAAAGCCCGACATTTTTTCTTAATAAATGTTTGTTGTTATTTTTACGGAGTTTTTTTTGGGGGTGTGTGTTTTGTTTTGTTTCTGAGCCACACCTGGTGATGCTCAGGGGCTCCTCTTGGCTCTGCACTCAGGAATTACTCCGTGGGCTCTGGAGTAAGGGCGCTCACCTTACTCCTGGCCGTGAAGGGAATTGAACCTGGGTCAGCTGCGTGCAGGGCAAATACCTAGCACTGGGCTTTGGCTCGGGCCTCGTTCAGAGATTTCATCAGCTCTATCCCGTCCTTTTCGCTTTCTTCTCATTGGCCAGCCCTGACAGGAAGGGAATCTGGGAAACAGTCTTTGGCGTGGCCTCCGGGCCTGCTGGAGTCCGGACTGTGTGGCGAGGAAGGAGGTGGGGTGGCCTCTGGGCTGGAACGGACCCAGTACACAGAGAAGATCGGGCAGCAGCGCCCAGCTCCTGCCCAGCTTCCTCCGTGTAGGCTCTGAGGCAGTGCCCGGGGACCCAGGGGAGCCACCCAGCAAAACTCAGTCCAGATGTGCAGGCCGGAAGTGCTTGGGCAGTGAGGAGGAGCTGCTTGTCCCAGTGAGGCTGCACCTGGTGTGGGGGTAAAGCCAGCGCCGGGGGCCTGAGCCCTCCTGGCGGAACTTCCACCCCCTGGGGCCGTGAGAGTGTTTCCTGACCGTGTCAGGGAGAGGCCACGGCTCCTCACGGTGCATGGTCTCTGCCAAGGTGCTTCAGCCCTGGGAAATCCCAGCTCAGCTCCCCTCCCCACCCCCTGTGCTCCCTGATTCAGAATGAGCGTCTCTGTGTGGAAGAGCTTTCTGTAGGCAGCCACGTTCTGACACTTGGCCTGGGGCTCTGCCTCAGTATCCCCAGCTGTCACCCAACCAGTTCTGTAGTTATTTCTTTTCGGGTCACACCCAGCGATGCTCAGGGGTTCTCCTGGCTCTGCACTCAGGAATTACTCCTGGTGGTGCTCGGGGAACTTATGGGATGCCGGGGATCAAACCCTGGCTTGCCGCATGCAAGGCAAACACCCTCCCCGCTGAGCTGTCCCTCTGGCCCCAGCTCGGCATAGTTGCATGCGAGTCAAGCCCTCCGAGCTGGGATAGATCCAGGTTTTCCACACACTGCCAGCTTGGCTCAGAGGGGCCTGCTATGAAGATTTGGGGTGGCCTAGAGGTCCTGGGCCCCTTCTGTGGTTGAATGAACAAACGCCTGGTGGGACCCCTGGAACAAAAATATATTTTTGCTACTGAAAGCAGTGAAGGGCTGGCCGATGCCCTGGCATGGTGACTGAAGCTCCAAACCCGGTGCCGAGTGAGAGGTGCCCTGAGGGGCCTGGGAGTGGCTGATCCCATTGGCATGACATGTCCAGAATGGGGTGGGTGAATCCACAGGGGCTGGAAGTGGGGGTGAGTGCGGAGACTGTGGATGAGTGTGGGACCTCCCTGAAAGGGTGATGAAAAGTCCCAGGTCGGCTAATCCGATGGCCTCAGTGTATCTGCGATACATTGGGACACATTGAATCATACACTTCTATTTTTTCCAAGTCTTACTTGGATTTTTTTTCTTTTTGGGTCACACCCGGCAATGCTCAGGGGTTACTTTTGGCTCTGCACTCAGGAATTACTCCTGGCAGTGTTCGAGGGACCCTATGGGATGCCGGGATCAAACCCAGGTTGGCTGTGTGCAAGGCAAACAAACGCCCTACCTGCTGGACTATCCCTCTGACGCTCAACTGTACACTTTAAATGGGTAGATTCTCTCTCAAAGCCATCTGGCACTTTTGAAGACTTTCTGATATTTGTACCAACACCCAAGGGGACAACAGGGCTTTCGTAGTCTCCTTTACTGCTCTGCTGGGGGTGAGACCCAGGGCCTGGCGTCTGCAAGGCATGAACTCCCTCCAAGCCCTATCGCGGGCCCCACAGTGATGCCTGGACACTGAACTGGCCCCAGCACAGGAAGCAGAAGCCAAGTGCAGCTCAGGGCGGGAGCCACAGCACCAGCCACGCGACTGGAGTCAGCCGCCTCCCACTTGGGCGTAGAAGATCGTTCACTCCAGCCGTGCCTGACGCTAGATCTATGAGGCCGAGAAAAGGAAAAAGGAGTTCAGGTTTAAACTCTTATCACTAAAGTGACTCTCCCACTCCATTAAAAAACTGTCCCGACCCCTGGCAGCAATGGGCTCTGTTCTTGGGGCATAAATTCATGTGTGTGGGAAAAGACTTATTGGTGAATTTAGCCGTATTTTTCGTTGAACTGACAGTTGCTAACCATTACACCAGTATTTATTTGATTCTTAAAGAGTACAAAACCATGGACCACAAATAAAGAAGATGGAGTAATAGTTGGTGGCTGGGCCACTAGCTTTAAACTTGAAATGAAGTGTCCAGTTTTGAGTTACTGTGTCCAAGTGCCATTTGTACAGTTTGAAAAGTGGGGGCATTTTTCCAGGCTGTCAGGACGACTGTAGCTCATTGCCGTGAATGATATCGCTGAAGGAGCAGTTGTTCTGCTGTGAGCGCTTCACTCCTGACCGGAATATATTAAATGTGTTAATCCGTGCCTCCGAGTAATTCAGGAAGGGCCCCAATGTGACACATTCCCGTCCATCCCTGCTTTATGACTCGCTCCCGCAGGTAACCATGTCTCAAAAGTCGGGCTCCTGAATGAAGTTAAAATTACGTGTCAGCCCATAGCATATGCAGTTGGCTGGCTTTATTTTGCTGTCAAAATTACCAGGCGGCGACTGCGTGAGACGTTAATGGCGGCGTGGCGTGATTTACCTCGCAGGTTCTGCATCGGGCAGTCAGGGGAGGCCGCCCCGCCATGCGCTGGGCGCGGGGGTGCCTCCACCCTGCAGCTCTGCCCACATGGAGCCCCAATAGGGGAGGCCCCTAAGGAGAGGGAAGTAAGTAGCCGTAGACTCTAGAGGTCACTGGGGAGGAGGCGGGGGGACTCGTTTCTAGCAGGTTCGTCTTT
The DNA here is from genome assembly GCA_021461705.1 of Cryptotis parvus. NCBI lineage: Eukaryota > Metazoa > Chordata > Mammalia > Eulipotyphla > Soricidae > Cryptotis > Cryptotis parvus. Next base: position 24,410 of record JAJIBD010039150.1, on the reverse strand, counting down.
GTCCAACAGAGTGGATAGAGATGCTTCCCAGACCTTACACAGAAATATCTGATAGTTCTCATTTATTTACTTATTAATTGTTTAAAAATGTCTCATTTGGGGTCAGATAGTCTAGGGGTTACAGCACTTGTCTTGCATGGGCCGGACCCTGGTTCTATCCCCAGCATCATACATGGTTCCCATGAGCACTTGCAGGAACGACTTCTGAGCACAGAGTAGGGAGTCAGTAGGATGGAAAGAAGGAAGGAAGGAGAAAAAGAAGGAAGGAGGGAGGGAAAAGAAGGAAGGAGGGAGGAAAGAAGGAAGGAGGGAGGAAAGAAGGAAGGAGGGAGGAAAGAAGGAAGGAGGGAGGAAAGAAGGAAGGAAGACACTGATTTGGGGTCAGAGAATGTCATGCTTGACATGAGGGGAGCCCAGGGCTGGGTCCCCAGCACCGTATGGTCCCTGAACACCAGCTGATGAGCCCCAACAAAACCAAGCCTAATGTTAAGACTGATGGGAAGAGCCTCGATTGGCCGTTTGACCCACAGTTTGTGTCCAGAAGCTCTGAGATGTGCAGTGCCAGCAAGAGGAGCCAGAGCAGGGGCATCTGCCCACGTTGGGAGAAGCGAGCCACAGGACGTCTGCCCATGCTGGGAGAAGCCAGCCACAGGACGTCTGCCCACGCTGGGAGAAGCCAGCCACAGGACGTCTGCCCACGCTGGGAGAAGCCAGCCACAGGGCGTCTGCCCACGCTGGGAGAAGCCAGCCACAGGACGTCTGCCCACGCTGGGAGAAGCCAGCCACAGGACGTCTGCCCATGCTGGGAGAAGCCAGCCACAGGACGTCTGCCCACGCTGGGAGAAGCCAGCCACAGGACGTCTGCCCACGCTGGGAGAAGCCAGCCACAGGACGTCTGCCCACGCTGGGAGAAGCCAGCCACAGGACGTCTGCCCGCGCTGGGAGAAGCCAGCCACAGGATGTCTGCCCATGCTGGGAGAAGCCAGCAGTGGGGGCATCTGCTCATGGTGGAAGTCACTCCAGCAGGTAGAGCACCGGGCACAGCGCCAGCTCGGGAACCCGGCCAGTGTCCGTGCTAAGCTCTCATGGGTTCCAGCGGCTTTGCTTTGGGGGTTGTGGGTCCTTCCTTCACTGTGGGGCCCAAATGATAGCACAGGGAGGAGGGCGCTGGCCTTGCACTTGGCCGGCCTGAGCACAGAGTCAGGAGTAAGCTCTGAGCACTGTGGAAAGAGTCCCCAAACCAAAAATGGATAAAATAGAAGTATATGGGAAGAGTGACTGGCCCAGGGGGACAGTAGGGAGTCTAGCACACATATGACACATAGTACTCATAGAATACACATGTGGCACATAGTACTCATAGAATACACATGTGGCACATAGTACTCATAGAATACACATGTGGCACATAGTACTCATAGAATACACATATGGCACATAGTACTCATAGAATACACATATGACACATAGTACTCATAGAATACACATATGACACATAGTACTCATAGAATACACATGTGGCACATAGTACTCATAGAATACACATGTGACACATAGTACTCATAGAATACACATATGACACATAGTACTCATAGAATACACATGTGGCACATAGTACTCATAGAATACACATGTGGCACATAGTACTCATAGAATACACATATGGCACATAGTACTCATAGAATACACATGTGGCACATAGTACGCATAGAATACACATGTGACACATAGTACTCATAGAATACACATGTGGCACATAGTACTCATAGAATACACATGTAGCACATAGTACTCATAGAATACACATGTGACACATAGTACTCATAGAATACACATGTGGCACATAGTACGCATAGAATACACATGTGACACATAGTACTCATAGAATACACATATGACACAGTACTCATAGAATACACATATGGCATCTAGAGAGCACACACATGCTACATGTGTAGCACACGTGGTGCACATGGAACACAATAGCACATGTGTGACACACGCAGCGCACATAGCACATACCGTGCATGTATGATACGCATATGGCTTACGCTCACAGCACATACATGGTGCATCTACAATACACCTATAGCACAGCCTGTAGCAAACACGTGAAGTACACGTGCAATGCACACAGAGAAACAGACAGTGCTCATAGAACAGTACAGTACATTCCATATGTCCTATGTAACATACATGCATGTTTACATAGCAGGGTCCAGAGGTGCGCTCAGTGCTGAAGGGCTCAGGCGCCGCCCCACAGGCCTTGCAGAAATCTGACCCGCTGTGGCCCACACAGCCTCGAGGGACGTCCAGGTCCTGGAGCACAGCTCAGGAGGCCCCTTCGACAAAAGGGAGCTAAAGAAAGGAAAGTGTCCAATAAAGCTCCAAATGGGTCGCGGTTTCCTTGGCCTCATGCCGAGACAGCTTGGGCCGGGCTCGAGGCCAGTCATGACTGTCACAGATTCTCTTGGCCTCTGATGTTCAAAGCAATGAAATGGACCCATTTCTGGGGCTCTGAGAGCCACACGGGCTGGGCTGCGGGGTCACAGCACCACTCACTTCCCATCTCTCCCGGGGGTCCCTCTCCTCTCACAGAGGAGCTGAAGGACGTCATTTCCCTCTTCTCTCCTGAGACAACCCCCTACTCCCTCAAGCCCACCCCACTGATCCGTCTCGATTTGAACACACCAAGGGCCACGGTGTTGGGTTTGCTGGTACATCTGCGGGCTGGGGACACGCGCTCTGCCTGTGGATGTGGTGGGTTGAGATGAGGGCAAAAGGGCGTTAATGAGGAGGCTGACCTTTGACCCCACTGACCCTGGCCCCTCCCCACCTGTGTGTGCCGTGGCAGCTGCGCCCGGCCTCCGGTGCCATGAGTCATGTCCGCGCTGACAGTGACAAAGCCTCAGAGCTCGAGAGAGATTTATTAAGGTCAGTCTATTAATAAACATTAAACTCTTTAAAAATGGGTTGACACAGTTAAGTAGAAGGACGACAGAACTGGGCCGGGCAGCCCAGGGCTGAACGGAGGGAGGGACCCCGAGCCCCGGGCCACTGGTCTCACCCCAGGTGACACCCCAGGGGTCTGCTCCAGGCGGTGGGTTTCAGGAAGCCTCAATCTCTATTTTTGTCACTGAGGGCGGCCTCACTCCTGGCAGTGACGGGAATGGCCAGGCCCGGCCCGGTTCTTCCTCCAACCTCACCCCAGGCCCCGTAAATGACTTCTTCCTCCAGAGCCTCAGGGTCCTGGGGGGTCCTGCACAGTGGGCCCACTGCGATCCCAGACGGAAGGCTCATTCTCTGCGGCTTTTGTGTTGTTGCTGCTGGGATCTGAGCCTAGATCTCGTGCATATAAGGCCTGGTTTGACCACTGAGCCACATCCCTGGCCCTTATTGTGCAGTCACCGGCTCTCAGGGGTTATTCCTGGCTCTGCACTCAGGAGTTACTTCTGGTGGTGCTCACTTGTGTCACTTGTCTTCCCATTGTTTATCGATTTGCTCGAGCTGGCACCAGTAACATCTCCATATGACCTGTCCCAGGCAAGAGTAACCAAGGGCATCTGCTCGCTCCAGGAACACGAAGAGCCTCAAAGCCATTCCTTTGGGTCATGGGATTGAGGTCTATAATTGTTACTGGATGTGGTCATTGGTGGAAGGACATGGTGAGTGGAAGCTCACTGCCCGACATCATGTCCACGCGGTCACACATTCTGGTTCAGTCAGGGAACATTGTGGTGCCTTAGCCAGGCTGCCGGCCCCAACGACCCTCTGGATCACCCGTCATTAGGATGGGGTCTGACCGGCGCTTTAACCCCAGTGAGAGACCAGACATGCCCCCTTTCAGGACAGTTGGACTGGAGCATCTCGAAGCTTGTTCTTAGTGATGCTGAGTCACCCAGTCAGAGGGGTGGAGACCTGGCAGGCTCCCAAGAGTCTGCTCCCCCCACTGGGCCCTCCAGACCCAGGGGGCACTTGGGGCACCCCAGAGGCCCAGATAAACACAACAACCCTCCAGAACTACAGGCTGGAAGGAGAAAGAGTTCCGAGTCCAGGAGAGAAGACTAATTTCATCCCATCGGGCAAACATCCAGCAAGCACATCTCTAAGCCTGGTTTGAACCCAGGCCACTGAGGTGAGGCGAAGGGGAAGCAGTTTCTTAGCTGGAGGGGAGAACAGGCAGGTAGTGACCAGTGGTGAGGGGCCTATGACAGCAGTGAGGACACCTATGACGGCGGGAGGCAATCTAGGAAGGCTTCCCAGAGGAGGTGTCCAGTGGAGGAGACCATGTAAGAATGCAGGGAAGGATTACGCGTGTTTCCGCTAACTCACAGGATGAAGCCCTGACTCCAGGAGCTCAGAGGGACTGCGTTGGACTCAGAGTCTTTAAGGAGGTCATGGGGGTGGGAGGACATACGGATGCCCTCTGGCTGGTTCCCCCTATAAAAAAAAGGGCAGATGGGAGGTTGGAGAGATGTACAGGTTTCAGGCACTCGCTTGCACGTGACCAACTCAGGTTCAATCTCCGGCATCCCATATGATCCTCCGGAGCACCACCAGGCATGAACCCCAAGTGCAGAGCCAGGAGTCAGCTCTGAGCACCGCTAGATATGACCCCAAAATGAACAAACAAAGAAACGAAATAAAGAAAACTCCAAAACGTGCCCTTCGCACACGCGCTCTTGAGCTGTGTGCGGTGCAGGGACTGCTCACGGCCTAGAGCCTCAGAGGGGCAGAGCGGATTGTGCATACCCAGAGATGCCCCTGGAGTCAGGCCAAGGATGGCAGCATGTGGCCATGGCCTGCGGTCACACAGGAAGGTGGAGGGCAAGGATCAGATTCGAGCCACGAGCTGGGACCTTGGGGTGTTCCCAGCACCCGGTTGGGCTCCGGCTCTGCTGGGTCCACTCGGGTATCAGGAAGGCGGGAGAATCGAAGCTTGTCCCAGGACTGAGGCTCGGCCTGGTGCCTCACTGGGCATTTACGGGCCTCAGTTTCCTCCCTTGTGCCCCGGCCGCAGTCAGTCTGTGCCCGACTCGAAAGGGGCTCATCACCCCGCAGATTGGGCAGCCCAGCGCTTCCTGCATGCCTGAGCCCCAAACGATTTCCCTTCCCTGCCTTTGTGTCTCCCCGAAAGAAAGAAGTATTTGGGGGAGCCAGGCGGCCTTCCCAGAGAGGACCAGGAACAGGGCAGGGTTGAGGGACGGCGCAGGCGTCTGGGCAGCTGCCCGGGAGGTGCAGGTTGAGTCTGACCCCCGAGCACTGCTGGATGAGCATTGCCAGGAGTGGCCCGGGCCCCCCAGCCCCATGGGAAGCCTCCTCCATAGATGAATAAAGTGAAAGAAAGAAGAAATATTGGCCGAGTGGGTGTGTGAATGGAGGGCTCTCAGAAAGGCTCCACACGAGGCGCCGCCCCCAGGGCACTCGAGGCACAGCCCTCCCTCAGGTTCAGGCCCCCTCATCCACACTCAGCCTCCCAGAAGCTTCCGGGACACTGGCGCACAGCGTGGAGGGCTCTGGCCTTGCACACAGCTGACTTGGGTTTGATCCCTGTATGGTTCCCCCGAGTCCCGCTAGGAGTGACCCCTGAGCACAGAGCAAGGAGTCAGCCCGAGCACTGTCAGGTGTGGCCCGGAAGCTTCCAGGATCAGGAAGGAAGAACATTCCCTTCCCTGGCCTGGAGAGAAGCTCAGGGCAGGAAGCCCACCTGGGTGGGGGCAGAGGGGCCGGCGGTCAGGCTCACTACCCAGTGCCTGTGCTGTGCTTGTCTGTTTGGGATCGTTCTGAGGTGGGAGGGGACCCAGAGAGTCATCAGGCCTGAGCTCTGCCGGAGCCACCTCCACGGCCCCATTCCTGAGTTTGGGCCAACACCCACGCCAAGCATTTAGGGTTCACGTGAAAGGTAGGGGGAGAGTCCACAGGCTAGCTATGGGGGAGGGAAGGAGAATGAGGGGAGGGAGGAAGGGAGGAGAGGGAGGGAGGGGGAGGGGAAGGGAGGGAGGGAGGGGGGGGGGGAGGAGGGGAGGGGAGGGGAGGAGAGGGGGAGAGGAGGGGAGGGGAGGGAGGGGGAGGGGGGCAAACCAGAGAGAACGCACGGAGATTCAGGTATGTGCCTTGCATGTGGCCAGCTGTGGTTTGCTCCTGAGCACGCCAGGTGTGCCCTGGAGCAGAAAGGCAGGAGGAGGCCCAGAGCACAGCCAGGGGTGGCCCGAACAAGTGCGGGAAGGAGGAAGGAGGAAGGGTAAAGGGAAGGCAGTGAAAGAGCATTGGAAACTGCATCACGTAAGCCGCATCCCAGCAGACCCGGATGTCCCGAGACTCCATCCACACAGCGCTGTCGCCTTCCTGGCCGGGGCCTCCCCGGTGCCGCTGTTTGGGAGTGAGAGACCCCCTTTTTATTCCTTGCCCCTGTCTCTTCTCTTTGTGACATTTTAATCAGTTCCAGTTGGCAGAAAAGCTGCCCAGAATCACCTTCTGAAAATCTTTAATTGTTGAAATTCTTTTTTCCGCTGCTCCATGTTTCGTGCATTTTAAACAATCCAATTTTCCGGGCACTGCACCCCTAATGTGTGCTAATTACGGGGGATGTTCTGGTAAGAAGCCGCCTTATTCAGGCAGAATCTCCTTCCCGCAGAGGGCCTGCGGGGCCCTAGGGGCTTCTGAGACCACTGCGCACCGCAACTGCTCGTAGGCTTACTCGGGACCGTGGAAATGCTTCACTACAGGAACTGAGTTAACATTCTGTTCCCTGAGCCCTAAGAGCTACCCCCAAGCCCAGAGCCGGAACAGGCCCCGAATAGCACTGGGCATAGCCCTAACAAACAACATGAAGAGATTTATTTAGAAACTAAGAGCAGCACCTGGGTGACCTCCCAGCACGCCTGGAGGTCCCTTACTGTCCCCCTGCCCGGTCCACAGCTACCCACATTCTCCCTAGGAAGCGGCAGGAAACTTCACCGCCGTGACTGCTCAAAATCAGGACCCCTTGTTTGAGTCCTGGCTCAGCCCCTGCACTGGCGGAGTGGCCCTGAGCTTCAGTTTCCTCACCTGTGAAATGGGCTCAAGCCCCCAGGGTCCCCCAGTCTTTGCTCCTCAGGAGTGACCCTGCGTCAGGAACTGAAAGGGTTGTCCCCAGAGGGGATGTGAGCAAAGGAAAGATGAAGGATGAAAACCCGGGAGGGAGGGGTTAACTCCAGCCGCTCCCTGGCACCCCTGAGTTCCAAGTGGCTTCTGGGCTTCGCTGATAGCAAATGGGGCTGCCATGAACACGGAGTGCAGAGAGCTTTGCAAATGCGTGTTTGGGGATAGAGAGAGACCGAGGAGTGGAGTTGCCTTCTGCACTGCCTGTTCAAATTTTGGGAGAAACCTCCATATTGTTTCCCCTCGAGGCTGCACCAAGTTCCACACGGCACTGCCCCCGCCCCTGGCAACATGCCCCCACAGTTCGGGCGTACCTGCCCTGTTCTGAATGTTTCCGGCCCTCAGAGCTCAACCTGACCCCAAAGCAAGAAGTGTGATCTGGGGCCGAAGAGATAGTGCAGTGGGCAGAGTGCTTGCCTTGCATGTGGCCAGTGTTGGTGTGATTCCTGGTACCAGGGGTCCTGAGCACAGAGCTGGGAAGAGCCCCTGAACACCCCCAGGTGTGGGCCCTGTACCCCATAAAAAAAGCTGAATCTCAGATCCTACCCTGCCAGGCAGTCCGGTGATTGGGCGTTTCCTGAATTCTGCCTAGTTTCCAACTCACTTGGGTTTGAATCCGGTGCTGGCACGAAGCAGTTTATTCTAAAGGGCCAGCGGGAGCCACTACGGGTGACCATGGGCACCCAGCTCCCGGCTGCAGTGGTGATGTGGCCTCACTCAAAGGGGCTCCCAGGTTCGGTCCCCACCACGCCTGTGTCGGCCAGGTCAGTCTTCACTGTTTACTATGAATAACTCTTTTCTTCCTTTCAGTTTCTGGCTTTCCTTGGGATATTGGTGGGACCTATGACTCTTGTCCCCCAGTTTTATTTTATGGAGGCACCATGACTTATAAAGCTTTTCACAGTTTGGTTTTTCACAGGGAAACTTCCATCGCCATCCTGCCACCCACAGAACCTTCCCTGCACCCATGTCTGGCACCCTCTCCTGGCCGCCCGCTCCACAGGCCTCTTTTAGAGTCTGGTTATTTGAGTCTCTGTCAGTTCCGTGGTTGGGCCCTTCAGCTCTTCATTCCTGAACACCACCAATGCCCCACGTTGCTTCTCGCCTGTCTCCCCCACATCCCCTCCCCCCCACGCTCTCTTTCCTTCCCCTTCTCCTTTGGCACCAAGGGTGATCTAGGCATCCCCCTTTAAACCACTGCGTTTCCTCAGCTGGTTACGCTAACAACCACACGTCAGTGGGATCAAACTGTGTTTATCCTCCTTCCGGCTTCCTTCGTTGAACACACACTTCCGGTTCCACACGCTGCAGCAATTCCCTCCTTCCTTACCGAGACATAGTAACGGTGATGCTTGTCTTTGGTGCAGGACCAGGACCTGACCAAGCAAGGCGAGTGCTCTACAGCCCAGCCACACGGACTCTGGCTTCTGGGAACTCTTCTTCAGGGAGTCTCAGGGTGACCCAACTTATTTATGACCCTGTTGGCTCTAGGTTGGGCCTTGCTGGCTATGGCTTGGCTGTTGGCTGTGGGCTCGGGAACCAACCAGCAACTGACAGGAGCATGCTTCTCAAGATAAGCCCAGTGCCCCGAGGAAGCCACGGGGGGCGAGTGTGCAGGAAGTGGGACCTCCACGAGGGGAGATGGGCGCAAGCATCCGGGGTTGCTGCTCTGTAGTCCGTGCTGTGTGGCTGAGACCTGCGCCGGGCCCCTTAGACTCCGCTCAGGAGCTACCGCCTTCCACGCCAGGTGGTGGGTTTGTTTCCCTCAGACAAAAGGCGCTACGGCAACTGGAAGTGATCATGGTGATTAATCACCCTGACACCTAAAGGGTTTGCGACTCAGGTCACTGGGCACAGCCGCAAGGCGAGCACTCCCTAGGGATGCACACCCAGGTCCAAGCTGCGGAGGGCTGGGGACCCGCTGGCCTCTTAGAATCTCAGTATCCTTGTCTCTAGAGTGGGACCAGAACAAGGGACTGTAGGGGACCAGCTCGTCACAGGTCATCCTCAAGCCAAGGGACGTCACTCACATACTTTGCCCAGCAGTGACGAACCATTCTCTCTCTTCGGTATGTCTGTTCTGCTTACAGCAATGCCGCTTTACTCTCTTGTGAGTTGGTCATTGTAAGGCTCTTTTACTGAAGACAGTGGGTCTCCGGAAAGTCGCTGAGTCAGTGGAAGATTCTGCTGCGCCGCCAAGCACACACACACACACACACACACACACACACCACATAGCGCAACACGAAATAGAACTGCTCTGAATCTTT
>JAJIBD010039150.1:0-10000 GCA_021461705.1 Cryptotis parvus | reverse complement strand
ACTGGGCAGCTATCACTATCACTATCACTATCCTCCCTATTGATCATCTATTTGCTAGAGTGGGCACCAGTAATATCTCCATATGTCCTGTCTCATGCTAGTAGAGCCCAAGGGCATCTATTCGCTCCAGGAACATAAAGAGCCTCAAACCATTATATTAGGTCATGGGAATGACCTAATATAAATGTTACTGGTATTTGGCATATCAAATATAACAGGGCAGCTTGCCAGGCTTGCCATGAAGGTGGCATACTCTTGTAGTCACCTCTAAATATAGCATTTATAGATGAGCCGAGCGACCGCTTCGGCTGTGCAAGATGAGCTGTGATAGGCTATCGCTGGGTGTAGTTCTGACGTGAGGGAAGTCCGATGTGGAAAATGGCGGCCAAATGGAGTGGGGTCATCTGGCTTGTTCTGCGGCTCTGCTGGGGTGGCGGGCAAGGGCTAGAATATGCAAAGGCAAGGGCAGCTATATGCAAAAAATAAATAAATAAATAAATATCTCACATGGGGCAGAGCTGTTCCTTGTTCTCCTGTGCACAGCCGCTCATGAGGCAGTCAGGAGGCATGGCGGGTTCTAGCCCTGGCCCACCACCTCAGCAGAGCCTCACAACAAGCCAGACCACCCCTCGTCACTCCATGGGCGCCACCATTTTCCACTTTTGGACTTCCCTCTGGTCAGAACTCCACCCAGCAGACCAGCCCATCACAGCTGGGCTCGCGGCCTCACGTGGCCGCGCGGTTCATCAATAAATGCTTTATTTGGAGGTGTTTAAAAGAGTTTGCCTCCCTCTCGGCAAGCCTGGCAAGCTTCTCGTGTTGTATATGATATGCCAAATTCCAGTAACAATTATATTAGGTCATTCCCATGACCTAATATAAATGGTTTGAGGCTCTTTATGTTCCTGTAGCAAGCCGATGCCCCTGGCTCTACTGGCATGAGACAGGACATATGGAGATATTACTGGTGCCCGCTCTAGGAAATAGATGATCAACGGGAAGATCGTGATCGTGATCGTGAAATATCTCAAATCTCCTTCAAATGCCATGCACAAATCAAATCAAAATGAACTAAAATCTTTGATACCAGACCTGAATCCATAAGGTATATAGAGGAAAACATAGACATAATTCTCCATAACACTGCAGCTAAAGGCATCTTCAAGGATGAAACACCCTCACTAAGCCAGTGGAAGCAAAATAAACTAACAGAACTACATGAAACTAAGAAACTTCTACACCTCAAAATAAATGATGACAAGATACAAAGATAGGCTATAAGATGGAAGATTATTTGATTAGTACCATCTGATAAGGCCTTAGTATCAAAAATGTCAGTGCCCATCTGATAAGGGGTTATTATCAAGATGTCAGTGCCTGTCTGATAAGGAGTTACTGTCAAAGATATATTTAAGGCATTAGTTAACCTTTACAAAAAATCCAACCCCATCAAAATATGGGGATAAGAAATTAATAAAAACTTCCTCAAAGAAAAAATTCAAATAACCAAAAGGCACATGAAAAAGTGTTCTACATCACTAATCACCAGGGAGATGTAAATCAAAACAACAAGATATCATCTCATACCACAGAGACAGTCACACATCAAAAACAAGAACAATCCGTGCTGGCACTGATGTAGGGAGAAAGGGACTCTCATCCACTAATGGTGGGAATGTTGATTGGTCCAGTCTTTCTGGAAAATAATAGTTTTATTTCCTAAAAAATAAACCTAGAAATTGAGCTTCGGTGTGACCTAGAATTACTGCCCTGGGAATATATGCCAGGGCCCCATAACACAGAGCAGAAGAGCCATCTCTTCTCCTATGTTCATTGCAACATTATTCACAATAGCCAGAATCTAGAAACAACCCAAGTGCCAAGAGACAGACCACTGGATAAAGAAACTGCGGTACATCTACACAACCAAATACTATGCAGCGCCAGGAAGATGAAGCCATGAAACTTGCTTATACATGGATAGAGATGAAGAGTATCACGCTGGGTGAAATGAGTCAGAGGGAGGGGACAGACAGAGCGATCACCTCATTAGAGTGGTATATATATAAGCCATAGTACATGAATAACACCACAGATAGTGGAAGCAAGAGCCAGGGATTTCTGGTTTGTGGTTGGAAGCTTACCACAAAGGGGAGGGCGAGTACAGTTAGGACAGAGATGGAACCACTACGATAGTGATAATTAGAAATGATCTGGGCAATGGGGCCGGAGCGATAGCCCAGCGGGTAGGGCGCTTGCCTGCATGCGGCCGGCCCATGCCGGCCCGGGTTCAAAAGATGTGCCCGGAGCTGGAGGTTCCTTGATCTTTTTAACTGTATCACTGTATCACTGTCTTCCCGTTTATCTTCGATTTGCTCGAGTGGGCACCAGTAACATCTCCATATGACCTGTCTCATGCAAGTAGAGCCCAAGGGAACCTGCTTGCTCCAGGAACATAAAAAGCCTCAAACCATTCCACCAGGTCATGGCAATGAGGTCTATAATTGTTACTGATATCTGGCATATCAAATACAACATGGGTAGCTTGCCAGGCTCTGCCGTAGGGAGCATACTCTATTTCTTTAACTATTTCTTCGATACTCTTGAAGGCATTCCATGCCCCAGGTTTTAGGTCATTCATCATGTTGATTTCTCGACCTAGGTACACATAACTGCTGCATTCAGAGATGTTTGTTCCATTGAGAGTGAATGGGGCCTCTGGAACTTGTTCGTTTTTCATGAACATTGTTTTGTTGAGATTCAGCTGTAGACCTATCTTTCCACATTCTTGGTCAAAGTCAGCCAGCATTTGTGCTGTTTGGTGTTATTAGAATGATGTCATCAGCGAAATGGAGGTGGTGTAGTTGCCGACTATCTTCACTCCCATTCCTTCCCTTTCTAATTGTCACGAGACGTTCTTGAGGGTGGTGCTGAAGAGTTTTGGTGAAATGGTATCACCCTGTCGAACCCTTCTTTTGATATCAATGATCACTTGTAGAATGGTGAGATCCTGTTGGTGAATCCATAATACAGCTCACGAAGGATCTTGATGTATTGGGTTTGAACACCCTGTTTGGCTAGGGCTTCGATAACCGCTTTGGTCTCCACAGAATCAAATGTTTTCTTTAAATAATGAACGTGAGACAGAGGCATCTTGAATTCCTACAAACCTCAATGAGCTTGGTTACCATGTGGATATGGTCGATTATGCTGAATCCTTTTCAGAAGCCAGCTTGCTCGCATGGTTGTCTTTCATATAATGTTCTGTTTTAGAACATTAGATGACTCAGTGAACATTTTGTAGATGACGGACAACAGGCAGATGGGGCAATAGTTGCCAATGTCGTGGATGTCTCCCTTCTTGAACAGTAGAACTGTCCTGCTGGTTTTCCTTTGGGAGGGCACCTTACATTCAGACAGGTAGCATATGAAGAGCCGAGCCACTGCCATCAGTGATGAGAACTGATGGCAGATTCTTCAGGTGTTCGGGTCTGACTTTGTCTGGGCTTGGTGCTGTTTGCTTCTTTACCAACAAAATGGCATGTCAGATTTCAGAAGGGAGAATGCTGGAAACGACATATCCATCCTTCGGAATTTGGTACGTGGGCAGGTTGGTGTGGTTATCAAAGAGATCCAAGTAGAAGTCATGGATAATCTCCATTGCCTTTCTGGAAGATGTGATCGATCCATCAGGATGTAGGAGGGCAGTCATCTCATCTTGTTCTTATAGTTAGCGGGGGACAGGCGGGCTTGGGAATGCTTTTTCCCAGCTTCTGCTGCATTGGCCATTATTTTGCTCTTCTCTCTTTGAGATTTTCCTTTATCACTTCTCTACACTGCTTTGCAAGCTTGGACGTTAGCACTTGGTTGCCTGAGGGTCGTGCCTTCCCATCTTGGTGAATGAGCTCAAGAGTTTTTGAAGACGGGCGTCCTTTTGTGTCTTTCTCTCTCTCGGCTTTCTTCGCACAATCATGGAGGTGCTGAAGCAGTCAGTTATATTCTTCATTGATGTCGTCAGTGATGGTATCTTCCCATGTTGCTGCAATGGTGCCAAAGAGTTCCCAGTTGGTGGTCATTCTGGGAGTTCTCTTCTTAAACTTTGCGGCCTTTTTCTCCCTGTTGCGTGAAGTGTAATTTTGCACGGAAGGAGAGGGTGATCTGATCTTGTTTGGAATTTTTGGGATGACAGCGACATGGGTCAGGCAAAACCATCGATTGATTAAGATGTGGTCAGATTCATTGTGGAACTGTCCACCCAGGAGATTCCCATGTTCAGTGTTTCGATTCAGCCTTCTGGAGCTGTGAGTTCCCATGAATGACCTTGGTGGACATGATAAACTCAGATAGTCACTCACCCTGTTCGTTCCATTCTAGGCCATAAGTCTAATGTAGAGTTCTTTGAAGATCTTCTCAGTCCTAGTTTTGCATTAAAATGACCGACTATGATCTTGTAGAAAGTGTGATCTTCTTTATGGAACTCCTCCGGGGGCCGGAGCGATAGTCCAGCAGGTAGGGAGTTTGTTTTGCAGCGCCCGGCCCCTGCCGGCCTGGGTTCGATCCCCAGCATCCATATGGTCCCCCGAGGCACCACCCGGAGTAATTCCTGAGTTCAGAGCCAGGAGAAACCCCTGAGAATTGCAGGGTGTGACCCAAAAAAAAAGCAACAAATAAATAAATAAAATAAAGAACTCCCTCCAGTTCCATGTAGAATTTCTCAATTTCTTCTTCCTTGTATGTAGATGTTGGTGCGTGAACATTTGAAGATGGAAACTGCCGGGCAGTGGGTCACCTCCTCAAGTGTAATCGTCCTATCCGGTTTCGTTAGGCAGCATTCAAATGAATCAATACTCACAGCCATGGGGCTGGAGCGATAGCCCAGTGGGTAGGCGTTTCCTTGCATGCGGCCGGCCTGTGCCGGCCTGGGTTCGATCCCATCCCATATGGTCCCCCCTGAGCACCGCCGAGGAGTAATTCCTGAGTGCAGAGCCAGGGAGTAGCCCCTGAGCATTGCCGGGTGTGACCAAAAAGCAAAAAAAAATAGTAAATAAAAATACTCATGGCCAGGTTTGCGTTGACAAGGACATTGACACCACCAACATCTCTTTTGGTCGCATGTTCCAAGGAACAGTTCTTCTTGTGTCAAAAACACGTGATGCAACTGACATCTTCTCATATCCATCAGACCAATGATGTCGTTACTTGATCTTTCACGCTTGCACCATCAGGTCCCCGATAAATCTTCTGATGCCAGCTACGTGCATTGAAAGTACAGACATTTTTAGTTCTTTGTTTGACTAGTTCTTTTGCAGCCTAGTTTGACCCTGAGATTCTATCAACCACTCCTTGTTCATCCTTCTTAGTGCTGCCATGTTAAGGGCTCTTTCAGGGTCAGGAAATAAACATTGTTATTACTAGATTTGGCTATTGAATACACAGTGGACAGCTCTTGCTGTGGCTCTCAGTAGCTTGCCGGGCTCTCTGAGAGGAGTGGGACATGATGATTTAATAAAAAATGTAATTGGCTGTGCTCCTGCTGGGGGTGTCAGTACTATGAGAAATGTGGAGGTGTCCACATGGCCTCAAATGTGGCCACACGCTCCAGGAACTGGAACAAGTTTGTATGTCGTCCTATGTCATCCAGCTTGATGAGGTCCACTTGTGCAGCTGGGCCGTTAATATGGAATCAAAAAAATCAGGTGTGTAGTCGGGACTGCTGTTCACTCCTGGTGGGGAGAAGGGCAGGGAATCTGTCTGTCCCAATCCTGAGCGCCCGAGTTCTCTCATGGGCTTCACCCTGGGACGTTCGACGGGTTGGTGGCTTTCTGAGATTAGTTGTGACACTGTTTCTAGCTTCCTCCCCTGCACCTCCTTCCATAATGTTGAGTGTCTACCGACGCGGGGAGTTGCCACAGTAAGGGGAGCAGCTGCTCTGGAAGGTCGACTAAGGCTACCCCCAGAGATACCCAATAATCACCGAGTGGATTACGGATACCAGGAATCTATTATTAACACACAGCGGGGTCATAGAAATACTCAGGGGCAGGTAGGAGCTTAAGGACCAAAAGATGAGTTATGTGAGCTGGGGCAGACAGCGGGATGCAGAGAAGGTCAAGGTAGAGGCGTGAGTTCTGTCTGCGGAGCCCGGCAGAAGGCCCAGATGCCAGGAGCGGGGGTGGACATCAGATCAGGGTCAGAAGAGTCACTGTCCCCAGGCCTAACCCGCTCGCGGGAGGCAGGCCTGGAATGAATAGACAGGGCCAGAGCAATAGTACAGTGGGAAGGTGTTTGCCTGGCAGAGGCCGACCGGATTTGATCCCTAACATATGATCCTTTAGGTCTGGCGGGGATGTTCTGGGGTACCTGTTTACTTCCCTCGCTCTGGGAGAGCTACCTCCCAGATCCTCCCAGGAGTGAACCCCAGCAATCTATTTGCAGCATCTCCTGTGGGGGTACCTCTCTGTGGACCAGGTGGCGCCATCGGACTCTCCCAGGAAGAAACATGCAGTGATCCTCACTCGCTCAGAAGCTGGATGGACTAGGTGCTGCCCCTGGCCCCTCTCCCCACAAGACTCTTTTGTTGAGGGACTAAAAAGCTCTCCCACTTGAGATTGGCTCCTCCCCATGGACCTCTTCTAGCCAGGGTCCTGCTGTGGACCACCTAAACATTCACATTCTCGTTGGGAGGTTGCAGGGGGTGGAGGCAGGAGGAGGGGAAAGGAACCTTCCTCCTCCTCCTCCTCCTCCCCTCCTCCTCCTCCTCCTCTGTTGTGCAGAGACACTTAACATATCCTTTAAAAATCTTTATTTTTGTGTTTTGGGCCACACTTGGTGATGCTCAGGGCTTATTCCTGGCTCTGAGCTCAGTTATCCTCCTGGGAGGGCTCGGGGAGCCTTATGGGGTACTTAGGGTCAGACCAGGAATAGCTGCATACCAGAGGCAAGTGCCACTCTCCCACTGTCCTGTCTCTGGCCACTACACTCAGCGTATTCTGACCCATGATACATTCTTTTGGAGGAAGAGAGTCTCTTGCAGCAGCCTTAAATTAGAATAGTTGTCCTCTGGGTTCACCGAGATGCAATTTATTGCAGGAAGAGACACAAATTACGTAACTCTAAGTACATTTGAAAAACCACAAAAGATTATTTTGTTCAGCTAAATATCCCTGGCCAGTGTATATGACATGGACAGGACAGGTGATAGGTTTAGGTGCCATTAATTAATTCATTAAGTAATGGGAGTGAAGATAGATGGTCGGCAACTACACCAACTCCGCTCCGCTGATGACCTCGTTCTAATAACACCAAACATTAGCCAAGGCGGCACAAATGCTGGCTGACTTCGACCGAGAATGTGGAAAGATAGGTCTACAGCTGAGTCTAAAGAAAACCATGTTTATGAAAAATGAACTAGTTCCAGAGCCTCACTCACTCTCAATGGGACAAACATCTCTGAATGCAGCAGTTATGTGTGACCTAGGTCGAGAGTCCCAACATGATGAGCGATTCAAAAACCTGAAGCTGAGCAGGAGGAAGAGAGTGGCGTGGGAATGCCTTCAAAACATCGAATAAATAGCTAAAAGGACAAAGGCTCTCCAGCTCCGGGCTTATCTCTTTTGACTCCACCGTTCTCCTGCATTACCTCACGCCTCAGAGACCTGGGCCCTACGCAAGGATGAGAATGCTATTTGGGTCTCCCAGAGAGAGATGAATAGAGCTATGCTTGGAATACCATGCCTCACTCAAGTGAGAGAAGGAATCCAGAGTTCCGACCTCCGTCATATTCAGAGTCAGGTGTGCTGTCTCGTTGCCAAGAGCATTGAAAATCAGATGGGCTGGACATGTACTGCGAAGGCGACCGCTGGACTAAAGCCATTTACCAACTGGATCCCATCACTTGATCACTTGAATCCCGTTATTCATCGATTTGCTCGAGCGGGCGCCAGTAACATTTCCATTGGACCCTATCACGTGCCAATGTAGCCCAATGGCATCTGGTTGATTCAGGAATATGAAGAGCCTCAAACCGTTCCTTCAGGGTCTTAACAAGGAAGTCTGACCATCTTGTAGGTGGGCGGCCACGTGATCTTTGGACATCCCGTGGGATCCAGTCGGTAACGGCTCTAGTCCAGCGGTTGTCTCCAAATCGCATTACATGTCCAGCCCATCTGATTTTCGATGCCTTGGCAAACGAGACAGCGTCCCTGATTCTGGAATAGCGACGGAGGTCAGAACTCCGGTTCCTTCTCTCACTTGGGTGAGCGTGATATTCAAGCATAGCTCTTTCGATTCCTCTCTGGGAGACCCAGAATAGCATTCTCATCCTGCTTTCGTGGGGCCCAGGTCTCTGAGGCGTATGTTAATGCAGGGAGAGCGGTGGAGTCAGAAGAGATGTGCCCGGGCGGAGGTTCTTTGTCCTTTTAGCTATTTCTTCGATGCCTTTGAAGGCATTCCATGCAGGCACTCTCTTCCTCCTGCGCAGCTCAGGTTTTAGGGTGTTCATCATGTTGACTTCTCGACCTAGGTACACATAACTGCTGCATTCAGAGATGTTTGTTCCATTGAGAGTGAATGGGGCCTCTGGAACTAGTTCATTTTTCATGAACATGGTTTTTCTTCAGATTCAGCTGTAGACCTATCTTTCCACATTCTCGGTCAAGAAGTCAGCCAGCATTTGTGCCGCTTGGCTAATGTTTGGTATTATTAGAGCGATGTCATCAGCAAGCGCGAGGTGGATGTAGTTGCCGACCATCTATCTTCACTCCCATTCCTTCCCATTCTAATTGTCTCATGATGTTCTCGAGGGTGGCACTGAAGAGTTTTGGTGAGATGGTATCACCCTGTCGAGCCCCTCTTTTGACATCAATGATCACTTCTTTGTAGAATGGTGAGATCCTGGTGGTGAATCCGTAATTACAGCTCCACGAAGGATCTTGATGTATTGGGTTTGAACACCCTGTTTGGCTAGGGGCTTCGATGACTGCTTCCAGTCTCCACAGAATCAAAGGCTTTCTGTAAATCAATGAGCGTGAGACAGAGTGGCATCTTGTACTCCCTACAAACCTCAATGAGCTTGGTTACTGTGTGGATATGGTCGATTGTGCTGAATCCTTTCCGGAAGCCCTGCTTGCTCGCATGGTTGTCCTTCATCTAGTGTTCTGCTAATCCTGTTCAGGATGACTCGTGTAAACAACTTGTAGATGACGAGACAACAGGCAGATGGGGCGATAGTTGCCGATGTCATGAAGTGTCTCCCTTCTTGAACAGTAGAGACTGTCCTGCTGGTTTTCCATTGGGAGGGGCACCTTGCATTCGGACAGGTAGCGTGTGAAGAGCCGAGCTAGTGTATTGATGAGTACCGGCGGCGATTCTTCAGGTGTTCGGGTCTGACTTTGTCTGGGCCTGGTGCTGTTCCCTTCTTTACAGTGAGATGGCATGTCGGTTTCAGAAGGGAGAACGTTGGGAATGACATATCCATCCTGTGGAATTTGGTATGTGGGCAGGTGGATGTGGCTATCAAAGAGATTTGAGTAGAAGTCCTGGATAATCTTCTCCATTGCCTTTCTGGAAGATGTGATAGATCCATCAGGGCGTCGGAGGGCAGTCATCTTGGTCTTATAGTTGGCGAAGGACAGGCGGGCGGTGCGGAATGCTTTTCCCGGCTTCTGCTGCATCTTCCAGTATTTCTGCTCTTCTGTCTTTGAGGTCTGCTTTTATCGCTTCTCTGCACTGTTTAGCAAGCTTGGACATTAGCATTTGGTCTCCTGGGGCTCGCGCCTTGCCACGTTAGCGAATGAGCTCAAGAGTTTCTGAAGACAAGCGTCCTCAAGCATCATGGAGGTGCTGAACCAGTCGGTTGTATTCTTCATCGATGTCTTCAATGATGGTATCTTCCCATGTTGCTCGCAATGGTGCCAAGAGTTCCCAGTTGGTGGTCGTTCTGGGAGTTCTCTTCTTAGGCTTTGCAGCCTTTTTCTCCCCGTTGCGGGAAGTAGAATTTTGC
>JAJIBD010039149.1:0-23366 GCA_021461705.1 Cryptotis parvus | reverse complement strand
TTTCCTTCCCTTCCAGACTATGGATTACAGAACATACATTAAAAGGTTGTCATGTGTATCCTTTTGCCTCTATTTAATGCTCAGTTCTAGGTTGGCATTAGTACCCTCGACAATTATTAGCACACTGGGGAAACGTATTTATAACACCCACCTGTCCTTTGCCAACTATAAGACCAAGATGACTGCCCTCCAATGTCCTGTCACACCTTCCAGAAGGGCAATGGAGAAGATTATCCACAACTTCTACTTGGATCTCTTCGAGAGTCACATCCACCTGCCCACATACCAAAATTCTGCAGGATGGACATGTTGTTCCCAATGTCCTCCCTTCTGAAATCCAACATGACATTTCATTGATTAAAAAAAAAGTGTATAGCACCAGGTCCAGACAAGGTTAGACCATAACATCTAAAGAATCTGCTGCCAGTAATCGTCAATACAAGTCTCGGTTCTTCACAACTCATCTGTCTGCATGCAAAATTCCATCCCAATGGAAAACCAACAGGACCATTCTATTGTACACGAAGGGCAAGATTCATGAGATTAGCAACTATCTCCCTATCTGCCTGGTATCCTATGTCTACAAGTTATTCACTCAAATCATCCTGAATAGAATCGGCATAAGACTAGATGAAGGACAACCATGAGAACAAGCCGGGTCCCAAAAAGGATTCAGCATAATCGATGATATCCACATGGTGACCAAGCTCATTGTGGTTTCACGAGAGTTCAAGATGCCGCTCTGTCTCACATTCATTGATTTAAAGAAGGCCTTTGATTCTGTTGAGACTGAAGCAGTCATTGAAGTCCTAGTCAAACAGGGCATTAAACTCAGTACATCAGGATCCTCTGTGAGCTGTATTATGGATTCACTACCAGGATATCAACATTCTACAAGGAAGTGATCATCAATGTAAAGAGAGGGGTTTGAGAGGGAGATACCATTTCACCGAAATTCTTCAATGCCACCCTCAAGAATGTCATGTGACAATTGGAATGGGAAGGAATGGGAGTAAAGATAGACAGTTGGCAACTAAAACCACCTCTGCTTTGCTACTGACACCACTGTATCACTGTCTGTAACACTGTCTTCCTATTGTTCATCGATTGGCTTGAGTGGGCACTAGTAACATCTCCATTAGTCCCGTCACAAGCAAGTGTAACCCAAGGGCATATGCTTGCTCCAGGTCAAGGGGCATATACTTGCTCCAGGTCAAGGGCATATGCTTGCTTCTTCAGGTCATGGAACTGAGGTACATAATTGTTACTATTTTTTGGCATAACAAGTAAAAAAAACATGGGTAGCTTGCCAGGCTTTGCCATGTAGGTGGTATAGTCTCATTAGAAGGCTCTCATCTTGAGCATTTACTGATGAAACTTAAAGGGGAAATATCAGGTTTTCTCTTGGATGGAGCTCTGAGGAACTATGGAGTCTGGATGTTGAGAATGACTGACTGCATGATGTGTGGTTTGCTCTGGCTTCTTGCTAGGCTTTACTGGTATCAGTTAGAACCTGTCTAGAACTGTATACAATGTATAAATGTGAAAGATCTTGGGAAGGACCTTATCCTAAAATCAGGTATTGACATAGTTCTAATAAAACCAAATATCAGCCAAGTGACACAAATGCTGGCCGACTTCAACAGTGAGTGTGGAAAGGTCGTACTGCAGCTGAATTTCAAAAAGACAATGTTCATGAGAAACAGACTAGTTTCTGACATTCCATTTGCTCTCAATGTAACAAACATCTCCGAGTGCAGCAATTATGTGTACCTAGGTTGAGAACTCAACATGATGAACGACCTGGTACCTGATCTATGCAGGAGGAAGAGAGCAGCATGGAACGCCTTCAAAAGAGTCAAGGAAGTGGTTAAGAAGGCAAAGAACCACTGGCTCTTGAACATCTTTTTTGACTCCACCATTCTTCCTGCACTAACATACCCCTCAGAGACCTGGGCCCTACAAAAACAGGATGAGAACACTATTTGGGTATCCCAAAGAGGAATCAAAAGAGTCATGCTTCGCTCAAGTGAGAGAAGGAATCTGGAGTTCTGACCTCCATTGACAATCAAGAATCAGGATCGATGTTTCATTTGTCAAGATGTTGAAAATCAGATGGGCAGGACACATAATGCAATTTAGGGATGACTGCTGGACTAGTGCTGTTACTGACTGGATTGCACAGGATGTTAAAAGAACACGTGGCCATGTTCTGTAGCTATGAGATAGTCAGACTTCTTCATCAAAAACCTGAACAAATGGTTTGAGGCTCTTCATGTTCCTGAAGCAAGCAGATGCCATTGGGTTGCACTAGCAATTGACGGGGACGAATGGAGAGGTTACTGGTGCCCGCTCAAGCAAATTGATGAACAACGGGAAGACAAGTGATAAGTGACAACCATAATAAATACTGTCACTATTTCTATAAATTATTTAAACTGTATTACCAGATATTTCTTTGTAAGAATGAGAGAGAGACAATTTATGAGAAGACAATGCAGCAGCAAGAGAATCTGCAATCACAATGTTCTTTGATTTAGGTTTCAGCCACACCTGTTTGCTCAGTTTGTTAAGATAACTAATGAGTATCTCTATCTGTGATATTTATTAAGTGAAATTCATTGATTGATAAAAATCTATTTGGTAGCTTAATGGAAATTCAATTTTTGAGAAGTATCATAGTTAGGAAAATATAACAGCAACCAGAGGGAAAAAATGTACCTTTGCAGTTCTGTCATTGAATCTCTACAGCAGACAGCAAAGCAAATTAAGAAACACAGTATCTGTTGGGGAGCATTTCCCTTCTGTGTTTATTATAAAGAGGTGATCTACTTGCATTACCAAGGGTAACTTACTAAGACCCAAAACTAAGGAGACACAAGGGAATGAACAGCTCTTAAAGCCAGACCAAAGAAATATTGAACCCAAATATTATTTATAGGATATAAACAACATAAAACAAGTTATCTCTGAGATCAGGACTAATATTAGGGACTGGTATTCAGTGGAACATTTAATAGTCTGAAATTTTCTAATGTGAATAATACATGCATTCACTTGTATCACTTGTATCTCCCGTTGTTCATCAATTTGCTCGAGCGGGCACCAGTAACTTCTCCATATGTCCTGCCACATGCTAGTGTAGCCCAAGGGCAACTGCTCACTCCAGGAACATGAGAGCCTCAAACCATTCTTTCAGGTCATGGGAATGAGGTCTAAAATTGTTACTGGCTTTTGGCATATCAAATATGACACAGGTAGATTGCCAGGCCCTGCCATGCGTGTGGATACTCTTGTAGTAGCCTCACATCTCGTGCATCTATTGATGAACCATGAGGCCCCGCAAAATAGGGAAAGATCAGCTTTTTGCTGGGTGGAGCTCTGAGTCCAGATGTTGAAAATGGCAGTCCTCATGGTGTGGCGGTGCCTCTGGCTTCTTGCAAGGCTCTGCTAGGATGGCGGGTCAGGGCTAGAACCCACCTTCCCTTCTGGGTGCCTCATGATCAGCTGGGCACAGGGAGAGCAGGTAGCAGCTCTACCCCATGTCTCTAAGTCTCTGGATCAGGCATCCATATGTATTATATATATATACCTTTCTTTAATAAAGTGAAAAAATAAAGTCTATCTTTCACCCAGACTTCCCAAGTATCACTTGATCACTTCACTTAACATCCCGTTATTCATCAATTAGCTCGAGTGGGCGCCAGTAACATCCCAAGTATCTTAAGAGAAAATCCTAAAAGGTTTGGGAGCCTCTGCCCATGTATTCTGTTCGTGTGCAGGCCCACAGGTGCACACACACACACACACACACACACACACACACACACTGGCAGCATTCATGCCCAGGTGTGCTTTGACAGCTGCATGCCTAGACCTGTATCTATGCTACTATTCTGTCGTGGATTGCCCATACAGGTCTAGCTTCAGAAAAGATCCTAGAGGCAAGTCCAGTTATAAATTGAAAGCATTCTAATATACAAAGCATGTTTACTGACAATTGAATTAAATTAAAAATCAGCACCAGGGGCCAGAGCCATAGCATACTGGGTAGGGTGTTTGCCTTGCACAAGGCCAACCCGGGTTTGATCCCAAGCATTCCATATGGTCCCCCGGGCACCGCCAGGGAGTAATTCCTGGAGTGCAGAGCCAGGAGTAACCCCTGAGCATTGCCAGGTGTGATAAAAAAAAAATAAAAGCCAAATAAATAGATGAATAAATAAATAGACAGATATCTGTAACAGAGAGACTTCTGGAAAATCCCAAGTACTAGTGTACTAAAGATCAGAAAGCATTTTTAAATAAATAAAAACAAAAAGATAACATGACAATGAGAGTTAACTAAAAACAGTGCTTGAAGCAAGGTTTAGCACTCATCGCATAAAATTTGCTGTCCTGGGGCCACACCTGGCAGTGCTCAGGGGGTAACTCCTGGCTCTGCACTCAGAAATGACTCTTGGCCATCCTTAGGGGGCATATGGAATGCTGGGAAGTGAACCTGGGTTGGCAGCGTGCAACGCAAATGCCCTACTGTTGTATTATAGCTCTGGACTCCAAAAACAAAGATTTAATTCAATGATCTTAAAATAAAACAGTAAGTATGATTAAAATTGAAGTAAGATTAAAGAAAAGAAATGATCAAAGTAAAAAGTCAGTGACATAAAAACAATACAGGGAGGGGAGAAAAATCAATGAAACCGAAAGCTAGTCCTTTGAGCAGGCTGATCAAACTGATCACCTGACCAAAGAGCAGGAAGAGAGCAGAGACAAGTCACTGCCATCACCAGAGACAGCCCTGACACCAATACAAATGCATATCAAAGACAAGACTGGAAAAGATATTTGCAAACCACGTATCTAATCAAGCATTTGAATAAAAGCTAAAGTGAATGTTTTATTTATTTATTTGTCCATTTTCCACATCCGGACTTCTCTCTTGTCAGAACTCCACCCAGCAGGCCAGCCTATCACAGCCCGGCTCATCGAGTTCCACCCTGCAGCAGTCTCTTTTAAATCCGGCTCAGGTATGCTGATCCAGAGACTCACAGACATGGGGCAGAGCTGCTACTGGCTCTCCCTGGGCCCAGCCGCTCACGAGGTGCCCAGGAGGGATGGCGGGTTCTAGCCTTGGCCTGCCACCCCTAGCAGAGCCTTGCAACAAGCCAGACGAACCCCTCACTCCATGAGGGACTCCATTTTCCACATCCGGACTTCTCTCTCATGAGAACTCCACCCAGCAGACCAGCCTATCACAGCCCGGCTTGCGCTGCTTGCGGTACATCAATAAATGCTGGACTTAGAGAGGACTACAAGAATATGCTACCTGCATGGCAAAGCCTGGCAAGCTACCATGTTGTATTTGATATGCCAAATACCAGTAACAATTATAGACCTCATTCCGGAATGGATTGAGGCTCTTTATTTCCTGGAACAAGTAGATGCCCTTGGGCTCTACTAGCATGAGACAGGACATATGGAGATGTTACTGGGGGCCCGCTCGAGCAAATCGATGATGAACGGGAAAACAGTGATACAGTGATTTGTTTATTTGTTTATTTATTTGTTTGTTTGCTTGCTTGCTTTTTGGGTCACAGCTGGCAATGCTCAAGGCTTACTCCTGGCTCTCCACTCAGGAATTACTCCTGGCGGTGCTCGGGGACCATATGGGATGCCGGGAATCGAACCTAAGCCGGCATGGGCCGGGCGCGTGCAAGGCAAATGCCCTACCCACTGTACTATCACTCCGGCCCCTGAATGTTATATTTAATAATGAAGAAAAGAAAGGACCGAGCAGAAAGGAAAACACTGTGTTTCTGAGAGCACAGAAAAATTGAAGAACAAGGTGAAAAAAAGATGGGTTTGAAGATAATCATTGAAAATGATAATGGTAAATATGTGTGTGTTTCAAACATTCCTTATATGTTTTGTGCTTAATCAGAAACAGCAATTATAGTGACAATAACAATAAAGAGAAAAGAAAACAAAGGTTTTTGGACACATTAAGTAGTCAGAATTAGAAATGATTGTGCCTTTGGGTGAGTTTCAAATATATGTGTCATATAAAATGCTAATGTCTTCAGGAAAGGATTAGTTTTAATACTAAGAATAAGGGGGAAACAACCACACATTTTATGTAAGTGTTTTTAAAATGGGGGAGGAAATTCCCTGGAGCAATACTGTAATTTCCAAACCACTTTGTATCACCATTTTACACCACAACCACTCTCAGGAGATCTATGGAATATTCTACTTGCAAAGTTTTCAATAATTAATGGTATTTTAATATTATTTATGGTCACTTAGCCATTAAGATTTTTGTTTTTCATGGGTT
Source organism: Cryptotis parvus (assembly GCA_021461705.1). Classification (NCBI taxonomy): domain Eukaryota; kingdom Metazoa; phylum Chordata; class Mammalia; order Eulipotyphla; family Soricidae; genus Cryptotis; species Cryptotis parvus. The sequence continues at coordinate 17,035 of JAJIBD010039149.1, read as the reverse complement.
AAAAATGGTTTTGAACTATTGACAGGTAACTGAGAACAAATAATTGTGTCCTTTATTAACTTCTCACTGTGGGCCCCAAATACCTAGGAATGGCATGTTTCACACATTATCTCATCATTAGATAAGATAATATCATCATTTTATCTCATTCACCCAATGATCCCTCAACAAAGAGCATATTGTGATTCCTAGATGATGGAAATTAGGCTTAGAGATAATATATCACCCTGAGGAATGCCACAGAGCCGATAAACAGCGTGGCTGAGGATTGAAAACAGTTAGATTTAAACCAAAATTTATGTTTCACTTCAAAATAAAATCAAGTTCAAGACCTCTGTTTTTCCACCTCTAGTTTATGGACCTTTAAGGTAAATTTTGTCCCTGTTCTGTCCAGTGTTCCACCTGTGGCTCATGTTTTTGTCACTTTGTATCTGTGATAGAATTTAGGAATTATCCTAATATAGAGGAATAATAATATAACTAACTTCCTTGGAATATAATGTGCATTTTATTTGCTTTTTTAAATTTCAGCAATACCTGGAAATGCTCAGGGATTACTCCTGCCTCTGCACTGAGGAATTACTCTAGGCAATGCCCTGATGACTGTATGGGATACCAGGGATTTAATAAGGTAGGCCATGTGCAAGGCAAATACCCTACACACTGTACTATTGTTCTAGCCCCAAATGCATGTTTTAAATACAGGCTTCTTTATATAATCACAAAACTGTGGCATATGCTTCACATGTGTCAGTTTCCAGTTCAATTCCTGGTACCACATGGCCCCTACGCAACATTGGATGTGTCTCTGAAGCCCCTACGCATTGCTGGCGTGACCTTGGTGGTCCCAGTACCACAAGTCCAGAGGTTTGCAGCCTTCTCAGACTCAATCATTAATCTTCATACCTGGCTGATAGAATATCTTCAGTATTGGCTCTAAGCTCCCCCAAGTACTGCTTGGGGGTGGGGAGGTCTCCCTACTCCCTATATGATGGATGTACACAGATTCAGTAAAGTCTGAATTTCTTCCTCACACACTCCAGCCTTTCCAACTCTGATCCATAACGCTGGCCCTTATTACTTTGCTTTGAATGTGATTCTGGGTCATACCAACCACATTGTTTTTGCATACCTATGTATTTCAGATAATCCTGAAATAGAGAGAGAGTGTAGGTTGATAATACTTAACTCTGTCAACACTGATGAACCTAATGCTTTTGAGTTATAAACTTGAGCCAACTGAATGATACCTGTCTACAAAATCCAAGGGAGATAAGGGACTAAATAAAGTCATCTCCATTGAGTTAGTGTTGGGCTTCTCTTTTGCATCTCACTAATTTATTTTAGGTCTGGTATAGAAGTTTGGAGATTGGAGACCCTTTCCTATTCCCCTGTGTAGCCATTTAAACTAAATATGTCACTTTCCTCTTTGGATCTTATTTCCTCTCATATGTAGTAAAAAATGTGGGCTAGACCAATGGTTCTCAAAATATTTTATTCAGTTGAAGTTATAAACACTTTACAATTATGTAAACATAACTAACTTACAGAAACATAAAATTCAATAACCCAAATCACAGCTACTTAAGATTTTAAATATATAGTAGAATGTTGTTATCCATATTACTATACATGTACTATGTTGTACTATGATTTCTAGAATATTTCGTTTGTTTTGAAGCCACATCCAACTGTGCTCAGGGCTTAATCCTGGCTCTCTCTGCTCAGGGAACACTCCTGGCTCTCTCTGCTCAGGGAACCTTATGAGATGTCAGGGATTGAATCGGGTCTGTCACATGAAAGGCAAATCCCTTCCAGCTGTACTATCTCTATAGCCCTCTAGAACACTTTCATGGAACAAGACTGAGACACTATCCCTATTGAATAACTTTCATTTCCTCATTTCATCTCCTTTAATTTACCTAGTTCCTGGAAACAATTATACTTTCTGTTTCTATGAGTTATTTTAGATGCCAACTATAGTGCAATTATGCAATATTAGTATGAGTATTTGGTGATATTGGCTTATTTCACTTAACATATGCCTCCAAGGTGTAGACATGTTGTTCATTATGACAAAAGAAATTTTCTTTTTTAGTAGTGATGAAGATTAATCCATTGTTTGTATATATAAAATTTTCTTTATCAACAAAAGGTCACTGCCATAGCTCGGTCATCATATATATTACTACAAAGAATACAAATGTGCAAAAACTTTACAGATTCTGTTTTTAATTATTTTGTATATATATAACCAGAAATAGGCTGCTGGATAGTAGCTCCATTTTGAATTTTTTGAGACACCTTTATATTGTCTTACACAGTAGCTCCACTATTTCATATTCCTAACAAGAGAATAAAAGGTTTGCAATTCTCTATATCTGCACTAACATATTGATTCATGTTTCATTTGAAATATTCTCCGTTTAATAGATGTGAGGTCGTGTCTTATAGTTTTATTTTATATTCCCGATGATTAGTGATTTTACATATTTTAAATATAATTTAAAGTATTAATTTTAACTGATAAACATTTTAATGCTTCTTTGAATAAATCCTTTATCCATTTTAGTCCAGTTACTTGCACTTGCAGTTTTTGAATTATGAAATAAATTTTATAAAATTTTAAACTTAGAACAAATAGATTCATATGCTATCTTTCATATTTTAAAAAAGTAATTTCTAAGATGTTTTTGAGAATAAAGTAGAAAAATGGATATAAATCAGTTAAGTGTGTTTTTGTTTGCATTGTGTAAACAAATTAGCTTTATGTCTTCATTTTTCTCCATCCTTCCTTCTTTTCCTTCATTCCTTCCATTTTTGATAGCTTTAATGCTAAAATTCATCCCACAACTTTCATGAATCTATTAGTACTTCATGTAAATACCCCTTCTTTAAGAATGTGGTTTAGCGGTGTTTTAAAGGCTTCTCAGGGAGCATATCTGGTGACGTAAAATTCCCATTGAAGTCATTGTGATAGGTGACATTTGCCAACTCTCACATTAATGTCTTGTCAGACATTGATAAATGTTTTACTCATGACATGACATATGGTTGTGCAATAAAGTGAGTTCCAGACATTTTAATCCATAATGTATATTCTCAATAATCCTCATCATACATTTTAGTTTCTCACTTGACATTTATAGCAAATTATATAATCACTTGTGAAATGCTGATTCATTCAATTGCATCACAAAGATTTCTTAACACTCCTCATTCAAACTACTGGCTCCATTTCATATGCCACCATTTTTCACAGGCAGGGGAATAGAAGTACAGATAGCTTAAAGTATTCCCAAGCCTAACATCAAAGTTGTGGTGTAATAAAGTCTTCATTGTGACATTTTAAATATTCTAGAAGAAAAGACTGACAGGTAAAGAGGAGCAAAAGTAGCCCCAGAAAGGAATAAAGAGGGAATGAGACTATTTTATCTACTTTTCAAAGGAAAAGAACTGGAAGACTGAGCTAAGAGAGGATACAAAGATGGGATAAGGAGTGAACTTGACTGGTCTTCATGCTTTGGATGAGTGAAATGAAAATCCTGGAACCATGGGAAAAAGTATAAGAATATCCTAGAATTTAGTAGTAGAGAATATTTGGAAGGATAAGGGCAGAACAGAAAGGAAGGGAGACACAATTAACTGATCTCTACTAGTTCATTTCCCCCTGGTAACAAACTGTGTAAAATGATCTCTCACTACAAATAACTCTATCATCCATCACTAGAATTCATGTGCTTTATTAAAGGGGAAAATACACTATGTAGGGGCCAGAGTGATAGTATGGCAGAGAGAACATTTGCCTTGCACACAGCCAACCCAGGTTCGATCCCAGGCATCCCATATGATCCCCCAAGCACTGCCAGGAATGATTCCTGAGAGCCAGGAGTAACCCCTGGGCATTGCCGGGTGTGACTCAAGAAGCAAAATAAATAAATAAAATTTTTTAAAAAGAAAATACACTACAAAGGGACAAGTAAATGTGGATTATTTTGAAATAATGAAAAATTATAAATATGAAAACTATGTGACAGCTTGGAAAAATAGCTTGTGGGATAAAGTTACTTGAAGTAGCTAGGATACATATGTATACAAACACCATGATTCAGCCATTTTCAATTATGTTCTCAAAATGAAACAGAAGAACAAATGAAAAATCACTGTATCACTGTGTCACTGTCTTCCCGTTCATCATCAATTTGCCCGAGCGGGCACCAGTAACATCTCCATATGACCTGTCTCATGCAAGTAGAGCCCAAGGGCACCTGCTTGCTCCAGGAACATAAAGAGCCTCAAACCATTCCATCAGGTCATGGGAATGAGGTCTATAATTGTTACTGGTATCTGGAATATCGAATACGACACGGGTAGCTTGCCAGGCTCTGCCATGCGGGTAGCATACTCTTGTAGTCATCTCAAAATCCAGCATTTATTGATGAACCGCACGGCCGCAAGCGGCCGCAAAGCCAGGCTGTAATAGGCTGGTCTGCTGGGTGGAGTTTCTGATGAGGGGGAAGTCCAGATGTGGAAAATGGAGGTCCTCATGGAGTGGGGGGTCATCTGGCTTGTTGTGAGGCTCAGCTGGGGTGGTGGGGCCAAGGCTAGAACCTGCCATACCTCCCGGGCACCTCATGAGCGGCTGGGCACAGTGAGAGCCAGTAGCAGATCTGCCCCATGTCTTTTAAAGAAATAAAAGTTTTATAAACTTACTCTCTAATCATATCATTATTTTTCATTTTCCCCTTACCTTTCTTCTTTTTGTTTAAAAGAAAGGTAAGGGGAAAAATGAAAAATAATGATATGATTAGAGAGTAAGTTTATAAAACTTTTATTTCTTAAAAAAAAGAAAATACACTACATAAACCAAAATTTATAAATTATTTTAAGAAGCATTTAAAAGATTATTTTGTCTTTATTTTTTTATTTTGGGCCACACCCAGCGGTTCAGTGGCTACTCCTGGCTCCATGATTTGGAGTTGATCCTAGGAATGTTTAGGGGTCGATCCAGGTCATGATCAATCATGGGATTTCTACATTCAAAGTATGTTCTCCAGGTCTCTAAGCTCAAGGCCCTAACAAGTATTTAACAGAAGGTTCTAGGATAGACTTGAAAAATAAATACTAAGGCCTTCATTCTAGATTCAGTATCAATTTTTTAAATAAAATTGTGAGCTTATTAAAAAGAACAGTTAGTTCATAAGTTCATATTATAATCATTGTATCTAAACTACAATATTTTCTGCCTATTCATGTACTCTTTCTAAGGATCAACATTTAAATTAAATAGCATGTATTAGAATAAGCACATATACCATTATTACAATATTTATTCACCCTTAATATTTTCAATATTTTATTATATTCATATATTTAACCCATTAAGTAAATGGATTTACTTACTATGAAATATGTTGATTTAATTCGGGTAGAAGAAAACACCAGAGTAGAAAGTCTAGTTCTTGAGCTTGCAGAAAAAAAAACCTGAAATTGTAAAACATATGTTTTTTATCACTTTCCAAAATAAAAACCAAACCAAACAAAGCCACATGCTTTGCATGAGAAGGAGGTAAATAGAAAGGGATTTCATGTGTCAGTACATCTGACTTTTCTGATTCCAGCAAGGAATGAAACCAATTAATTACAGACTTAAATTCAATTGACTTTAGGCAATACAAGTAATTAGAACTATGGGTCCACTGTAATGAGAAAGCTTGATTCTATTGATCATTAAGAAATTGTTGACCATTGTAAGAATATTTGAATATGATTTAGGCAAATGAGTTTCAGGTAATGCAAACGAATATTTTAAGAAACTAAGACTCCTTGGGGCTAGAGTGAAGGTACAGCAGGTAACAAGGCTTTTCTTTTGCTTGCAGCCAACCCAGGTTCTATCCCTGGCATCTCATATGGTTCCCAGAACCCACAGTAGTGATCCCTGAGTGCTGAACCAGGAGAAAGCCCTAAGCACCTCTGGGTGTGGCCCCGAAAACAAATCACTTGATCACTTGAATCCCTTTATTCATCGATTTGCTCAAGCGGGCGCCAGTAACATTTCCATTGGACCCTATCACATGCCAATGTAGCCCAATGACATCTGGTTGATTCAGGAATATGAAGAGCCTCAAACCGTTCCGACGGAGGTCAGAACTCTGCATTCCTTCTCTCACTTGAGTGAGGTGTGATATTCCAAGCATAGCTCTTTTCGATTCCTCTCTGGGAGACCCGAATAGCATTCTCATCCTGCTTTTGTAAGGCCCAGGTCTCTGAGGCATAAGTTAATACAGGGAGACCGGTGGAGTCAAAGTGATGTGCCCGGAGCCAGAGGTTCTTTGTCCATTTGGCAATTTCTTCAATGCCTTTGAAGGTATTCCACGCCGCTCTCTTCCTCCTGCACAGCTCAGGTTTTAGGTCGTTCATCATGCTGATTTCTCGACCTAGGTACACATAACTGCTGCATTCAGAGATGTTTGTTCCATTGAGAGTGAATGGGGCCTCTGGAACTAGTTCATCCTAGGCTGCCCAAAACAAAACTAATAAGAAAGATTCCAACTGAATGGGTCTCAATAATTATTAAATGACATGGCTAGTTTCCACATTCATTTTAAGAAATTTGGATGTTTTGCGTAAATTGGGGAAAATATGGGGCAAAGAAATAAAAGGAAGACCAATAGAAATGAGAAGTAGCCATGAATAAACAACAGTAGATCTCAACTTTTCATGGTCTAAAACTTTCCAATCACTCTACCAAAGTAATCCTTAAAAACAGAAAACTATCAATATAAAAGTTAAAAATGTAATGTGGCAAGCATCTATTATATATTATTTTACTATTACAACTCCATGAGTAACATTTCAGTTGACTTCTTTTGTAACTTGAAGAAAAAACCTAAAAAAAAGGGTAAATAACTTAAAGTCACAAGACCAATATTGAAATATTGATTTCAATAAACATAAACAAAACTTTGTCATCAACGTTCCTAATCCTTACACTTGATCACTTGAATCCCGTTATTCATCGATTTGCTCGAGCGGGTGCCAGTAACATTTCCATTGGACCTATCACGTGCCAATGTAGCCCAATGGCATCTGGTTGATTCAGGAATATGAAGAGCCTCAAACCGTTCCTTCAGAGTCTTTACAAGGAAGTCTGACCATCTTGTAGGTGGGCGGCCACGTGATTTTTTGAAATCCCATGGGATCCAGTCGGTAACTCCTCTAGTCCAGCGGTTGTCTCCAAATCGCATTACATGTCCAGCCCATCTGATTTTTAATGCCTTGGCAAATGAGACAGCATCCCTGATTCTCAATAGCGACGGAGGTCAGAACTCCAGATTCCTTCTCAAACTTGAGTGAGGCGTGATATTCCAAGCATAGCTCTTTCGAATCCTCTCTGGGAGACCCGAAGTGCATTCTCATCCTGCTTTTCGTAGGGACCAGGTATCTGAGGCGTATGTTAATGCAGGGGAACGGTGGAGTCGAAGAGATGTGCCTGGAGCCGGAGGTTCTTTGTCCTTTTAGCTATTTCTTCAATGCCTTTGAAGGCATTCCATGCTGCTCTCTTCCTCCCTGCGCAACTCAGATTTTAGGTCGTTCATCATGTTGACTTCTCGACCTAGGTACACATAACTGCCGCACTCAGAGATGTTTGTTCCATTGAGAGTGAATGGGGCCACTGGAACCAGTTCATTTCTCATAAACATAGTTTTCTTTAGATTCAGCTGTAGACCTATCTTTCCACATTCTCGGTCGAAGGCAGCAAGCATTTGTGCCGCTTGGCTAAAGTTTGGTGTTATTAGAATGATGTCATCAGTGAAGCGGAGGTGGTGTAGTTGCCGACCATCTATCTTCACTCCCATTCCTTCCCATTCTAATTGTCGCATGATGTTCTCGAGGGTGGTGCTGAAGTGTTTTGGTGAAATGGCATCACCCTATTGAGCCCCTCTTTTGACATCAATGATCACTTCTTTGTAGAATGGTGAGATCCTGGTGGTGAATCCGTAATACAGCTCATGAAGGATCTTGATGTATTGGGTTTGAACAACTTGCAAGACCTTTCCTTCAGAGGAGAGTATTTCTTGCCCAGGAATGCTTGAGCCACAGATGCATATATACCAGGCAGAGCAGATACCAGCTTTCCCTGTTGCACGCGGGCACTGCGGCAGTGCAATTTACCTCCAAATTACCGTGAATATTCCTCCCACCCCTCTGAGAAAGCCACACAAAGTAATGAGAGTATAGCGCCCGCACAGCAGAGCCTGGCAAGCTGTCCGATGCATGTTCTAGATATGCCAAAACCAGTAACAAAAATGTTTATTTTCCTGACCCCTAAAGACCCCTTAATATGGCAGCAGTAAGGAGAACAAGCAGTGCCTGATAAAATTTAACGGCCATCCTAGGCTGCCAAAACGAAGAAGGACTAAAATGACTGTTTGTACTTTCAATGCATGTATGCTGGCATCGGAAGCATATATTGAGGATCTGATGGTGCAAGAGCAAAAGATCAAGTATGACATCATTGGTCTGACTGAGACAAGGAGGCTTCAGTAGCATCATGCTGTATTTGACACTGGAGAAGAATTGTTCCTTGGAACATGCGACAAAAGAGGCGCCCCGTGGCATTGGTGTCCTTATCAACACGAACATGATTCATTTGAATGCCTAACAAACTGGATAAGACGATTACACATGAAGAGATGTGGCCCACTGCCAGCAATTTCTATCTTCATTGTCTATGCAGCAACGTCCAAATACAAAGGGAGATAAATTGAGAAATTCTACATGGAACTGGAGGAGCTCTATAAAAAAGATCACACCTTCTACAAGATCATATTTGGTGATTTTAATGCCAAGATAGGACCGAGAAGATTGGCTGAACAACTCCACACCGGGACCCATGGCCTAGAATGGAATGAACAGGGTGAGAGACTATCTGAGTTCATCATGTCCCCCAAGACCATTCATGGGAACTCACAGTTCAGGAAGGCTGAAGCAAAACTTTGGACATGGGAATCTCCTGGTGGACCGTTTCACAATGAAATTGACCACATCATCTTCAATTGATGGTTTTGTCTGACCGATGTTGCTGTCGTCCCCAAATTCCAAACAGGATTGGACCACCGTCTCCCTTCGTGCAAAATTCTAATTCCCGCAATGGGGAGAAAAGAACTGCAAAGTTTAAAAAGAGAACTCCTAGAACGACCACCAACTGGGAACTCTTTGGCACCATTGCAGCAACATCGGAAGATACCATCATTGACAACATTGATGAAGAATACAACTGATTGGTTCAGCGCCTCCATGATTGTACAAAGAATGCCGAGAGAGAGAAAGACACAAAAGGACGCCTTTCTTCAGAAACTCTCAAGCTCATTTGCCAACGTGGCAAGGCACGAGTCTCGGGAGACCAAATGCTAATGTCCAAGCTTGCTAAACGGTGCAGAGAACCAATAAAAGAAGACCTCAAAGCCAGAAGAGCAGAAATACTGGAAGATGCAGCAGAAGCGGGAAAGCATTCGCACCGCCCGCCTGTCCTTCGCCAACTATAAGACCAAGATGACTGCCCTCCGACGCCCTGATGGATCTATCACATCTTCCAGAAAGGCAATGGAGAAGATTATCCAGGACTTCTACTCAAATCTCTTTGATAGCCACATCCACCTGCCCACATACCAAATTCCACAGGTTGGATATGTCATTCCCAACGTTCTCCCTTCTGAAATCCGACATGCCATCTCATTGGTAAATTAGGGAACAGCACCAGGCCCAGACAAAGTGAGACCCGAACACCTGAAGAATTTGCCGTCGGTACTCATCAATACACTAGCTCGGCTCTTCACTCGCTACCTGTCTGAATGCAAGGTGCCCTCCCAATGGAAAACCAGCAGGACAGTTCTACTGTTCAAGAAGGGAGACATTCACGACATCGGCAACTATTGCCTCATCAGCCTGTTGTCCGTCATCTACAAGCTGTTTACTCGAGTCATCCTGAACAGGATTAGCAGAACACTTGATGAAGGACAACCAAGCGAGCAAGCTGGCTTCCAGAAAGGATTCAGCACAATCGACCATATCCACACAGTAACCAAACTCATTGAGGTTTGTAGGGAGTACAAGATGCCCCTCTGTCTCACGTTCATTGATTTACAGAAAGCCTTTGATTCTGTGGAGACTGAAGCAGTTATCGAAGCCCTAGCCAAAATCACTTACAAAAATGGGAAAATTGCATATTTCCACTGCCTTAACGTTGGGGTATTTCTGGCATACCATAAGTACTTAAATGGTTATTAAATTGAGACTGATTTCTTCCTGGATTGATATGAGAGAACCTTGGAGATTTCCAAAAATAGCAACGGAAGGTAGGTGACCATACCATTGTTTATGCCATCAAAAGCATAAAATCAAATTTGATCACTTGGATTTTAGTTTTTTTTTTTTTTTTTTTTTGCTTTTTTGGGTCACACCCAGCAATGCTCAGGGGTTGGTTACTCCTGGCTCTTCGCTCAGGAATTATTCCTGGCAGTGCTTGGGGACCATATGGGATGTCAGGAATGGAACCCAGGTGGGCTGCTTCCAAGTCTAATGCCCTACCCGCTGAGCTAGCACTCCAGCCCTGATAGCTTGGATTTTAAACAAGTATTTTATAGAGAACTAAATTGAGGGGGTGAGAACGCAAGGCAGTACAGGAGTTAAGGTGCTTGCCTTGTCTATGGCTCCAGAAAAACTCCCGGCACTGTATATGATCATATGATCTCCTTTGCCCTGCAGGGAGTGTTCCCTGGGCATGGTCATATGTTGTTTCCCAAAGCTAAAACAACAAAGAAAAAAAATTTTGTTTATGACTGGACTCCTAAATCTTTTAGATAAATTATTTGTGTACATTAAAACTTTAAATGATACAAAAGTAAATGCTTCAAGCTATTCCAGCCTTTCCAGTCCCAGGAGATTATTCCTATATTTAAGTACTTACAGCAAGATTTTTCTGCATGTGAAGGAATATAGATTTAAATACTACAATGTTTTTATGTATATAAAAATATGATTTTCTGCAGCTTGTGCTTTTTTTATGTTATAGCAACTCATAATCTTGTTTCAGAATATATAAGGTCAGTCCTTTAAAATAATTATAAATAAATCATATGGTTGAAGCAAACTTTTAATTCATCCTGTTATTGGATTTTTAAATATTTATTTTATGCCATATAATATTGAATTATGTACATGGGTTTAAAATATATATGACTATATATGCGTGTATGAGTATATATGTATCACTTGTATCACTCGTATCACTTGTCTTCCGTTGATCATTAATTTGCTTGAGTGGGCACCAGTAACATCTCCATATGTCCTGTCACATGCTAGTGTATCCCAAGGGCATCTGCTTGCTCCTGGAACATAAAGAGCCTCAAACCATTCCATCAGGTAATGGAAAAGAGGTCTATAATTGGTACTGGTATTTGGCATATCAAATACGACACAGGGGGCCGGAGAGATAGCCCAGTGGGTAGGAGTTTGCCTTTTACGTGGCCGGCCCAAGCTGTCCGGGTTCGATCTCCAGCATCCCATATGGTCCCCGAGCACTGCCAGGAGTAATTCCTGAGTGCAGCACCAGGAGAAACCCCTGAGCATTGCTGGGTGTGACCCAAAAAGCAAATAATGACACGGGTAGCTTGCCAAGCTCTTCCGTGCAGGTGGGATACTCTTGTAGTCACCTCTAATCTCAAGCATTTATTGGTGAACCATGGGGCTGCAAAGTGGCTGCGTGAGCCAGGCTTGTGATCAGCTCTTCTGGTGAGTGGAGCTCTGATGAGTGGGGAATCCGGATGTGGAAAATGGCGGCCCTCATGGAGTGGGGGTTTCTCCTGGCTTCTTACGAGGCTCTGCTGGGGTGGTTGGCCAAAGCTAGAACCTGTCTTCCCTTCGGCGCCCGTGATTAGCTGGGCACAGGGAGAGCCGGTAGCAGCTCTGACCCATGTATGTGAGTCTCTGGATCAGCATACCTGGTCTAACTCACTAACTCTGGCTCAATTTATTCACCTTGGAGAAAGAATAATTCCTTATACCTGCAAGATTGTGTCAAAAAATCATATCATTTTAAGACATATATCAGAGTATATATGTATAAGTATTTTTCATATATTCATATATGTGTATATTACATATGTATAGTATGTACATATGTATGTATACATACATACATCTATATGAATTCTAAGCAATGATTTATTGGCAGAATTACCTAGAGTTAATTGTACACACACACATATATATGCACATATGTCTATGTATATATATTTATACATGAGTTCAAGTAAAGATTCGTTGGCAGAATTACCTGAATTAATTGTAACAAAAACTAACATAGTGGGCCATTGATTTGTAAAATCAATATTATAATTATAGTATTATTTATAAAATTATCTGTAAAAAATGCTAGTTCCTTGACTAGATAAGCTATAAGCATTATAATAGGCCCCATCCTTGCTTGCTACCATGTCTAGCACATTGCAGGCGCTTAATAAATCTTCCATGAATAATAGAGCATACTTGTACATCTAATGTATGTCTTAAAATCATATGATTTTTGATACAATATTGCAAGGTATACGAATTATTCTTTCTCCAAGGTGGACAAATTGAGCCAGAGTTAGTGAGTTGAAGACCAAAGATGCATAACTTAAATCAGAGCTTTGCAATGTTTTTTTGTAGGGAGCAGAGGCAAGACTGACCCTGAGTAGGAGTAATAAATATATGTCTCATCTTGGCACTTCTCGAAACTATTATGCTTTCCAGTAATTCAGTCTTATTAGTCTTATTTACAAAGGTATAAATGAAGCCTGTCTTGAGTGCTGAGTAAAAACAAAAAGCTTTATAGACAGAATCTCTCCTATGGTCAAATGATCAAGACAGTCTCCACAAATTGGGTTGGCATTCTACTCTGACAACTCTGATAAAAAATAGGTATCACCTGGATCTTGAAAGGAAAAAAATGAGTAGATATTTGAAAGAACTGATACTACTTGTAAGATAATTTTTTCATGTGAGTACAGGCTTTCTTCCTGTGCTGGTACTCTGCTGTGTAGTTGTGCCAGAGGAGTTACAAAAACCAAGTCGTTTCAGAAATGAAACTTTCCACCAGACAGGAGAAGCCACTTGCCAGAAAACATGTCTCTACATTGCTATGTTAGCATCATAACTTGCATAATCACCTGTTTGTAAGCAGACATGAAGTGAATTGGTAGCAATGTTAGATCCTGATTCTTGTCATTTAGCAGAAAGACCGTCATTGGAAATTCTGGCAGCTTTGCATTAGAAGGCTTTCTTTTAACTTATAATCTGGTCTGCAAAGCAAACCATTTAGAGCATTGGGGGGGGGGAACTAGTTTCTCTGTGTAAAAATTCAGCGCATACTGGGAAAAGGCAGCATGAGTACTTGAGAAAATTAAAAAGAAGCAAATGGTCGCCAGTGTCTCTCACGGAAGCATTTCAAATTACAGGGAAGCAGAAGACAGTATGTGGACACCAGCCATGTAGAACATGGTAGAGAAAAGAACTGTTAAAGGCATTGCTATAAGCACATAAAGGGTGGAAATAAGAGGCTAGAATGAATACGCTTAAGATATTTCCACCTGGATTGTGCCAGCAAGATGATGGCTGCTATAAATGCACATCAAAAGTGGAAGAAGAATGTTGGAAAGCAAGAGAAGAAATTTGCAGCAAAAGAAGCAAGGAAAAAGTGAAATGGGCAGGCTTTTTAGTATCTACAGTGCTGCAGAGTAAAAAGGAGCCGTTTTATCCAGTGTGGACATCTTTGAGGATCACTTATGACCAAGGGAGGTTATCAGAGGAAGAAACTTCAAGAAGTTGCCACAATAAAATGAAATCACTGAGCTGTATTTGTGAAATACATAAAGTTAGAACCTATACTTCCAACTGCAGAGAACCATCTTCAGGACAGAATCAGGGGCATGGGTAGAGTGCCTTTGGGTTCTTGACATGAAATACCTATTTAGAACCATAAATATTAGGGGCCGGAGTGATAGCACAGCAGGTAGGGCATTTGCCTTGCACGCAGCCGACCCAGGTTTGATCCCCAGCATCCCATATGGTCCCCCAAGCACCATCAGGATTAATTCCTAAGTGCAGAGTCAGGAATAACCCTGAGGATTGCTGAATGTGCCCCAAAAAAGGAAAAAAAAAGAGAGAACCATAAGTATCCACAAGCAATACTACTTTATTAAATGGACTTCATAAATAAGATGTAGCAATAGGATGTTCCTTTTTCATAAGCATAAATCTGATACACTTATTAGGTAGGTGGAAATAATAAACTTGGTTAAGGTCTCCAAAATAAGGTAATAAATTCTCAGGTGAACAAAAAAAACGAGATGCATATCTTATAGTACGTAAGCAGAAAGCTGGATAATGATTTTTAACTGCTGAGATTTTTGTTCCTCCCAAACATTCTTCATTCAGTCTGTTTAAATAAGATAATGGTTGCAACTTGAATCTTTATGCCCTCATTTAAGGTAGAAGGGAAGAAAAGTGTGATGGGAAAAGAAGAAAAGGTTGCTTTTTTTTATTCAAATACGACCAGTTCTCAATCCCTGCCAGGACCATCTGCTGCTTATTTTGAAATTAGAAATATTCCCTTATATTTGGTGGCTTGACAGTTTAATTAGATTCAGCTGTGGAATGGGCTGTTTCTAAGTTGGAGGGTTTGGGTGTGACTAGGGGTTGCTGGGCCTTAAAGCAGAAAGGTGAATCCATGTTGATAAAGCAGTGTTGAAATCTCCAACTATTAAAATGAAGTTATGAAATTTGCCTATAAATGGATAGACATGGAGAGGATCATGTTGAGTGTAATTAGTCAGAAGGAAAAAGACAGATATAGAATTACTGCATTTATTTGCATGACATATATATATATATATATATATATATATATATATATATACATATTATGATGCCAAAATCCAAGGTCAGGTGAAATGTGGATCAGGAGGTCTTATCAAAGGTGGAAATTACCACAAACATGTGGGAGTCAGATGTTAGGTAAGACAGAAAAGGGAACATGTACTTAATAATTGTCAAAAGGGCTAATACCAACTTAGAACTGAACATTAAATACAGGTAAATAGATGCACATGATAACATCTAAGTGTATGTATACAATCCACAATATGTAAGAGAAGGAAGAGAGAGAGAGAGAGGAGATAGATAACCTACCATGGAGGCAGGTTATGGGAGGGGAGGTAATCGGGATATTGGTGGTGGGAAATGGGGCACTGGTGGAGGGATGGGTGCTAGAACACTGTGTGACCAAAACTCCCAAACATGAACAACTTTGTAATTGTATATCTCACAGTGGTATAATAAAATATTAATTTTTAAAAAATGTTGCAAAGAAGGAGAAATGTGCTAAAATGTTTATAGTTGGCAATCTGGAATAGTACTACCTACCCATGGTCAATGATATTCCTTGGGCACTGGTGGAGGGACGAGTGCTGGGATAAAGTGTGACTGAACCCAATCATGAACATCTTTGTAAATGTATAATCTCACAGTGACATAATAAAAAATTAAGAAAAAATAATTATTAATTATTAAACTGCAGCAGTTTTTCCAAGCCCGGCCCAGGTATGCCAATCCAGAGACTCACACACACAGGACAGAGCTGCTACTTGCTCTCCCTGTGCACAGCTGATCACGAGGCATTCAGGAGGGAAATAAAATGTTGGTGATAATAAAAAAAAAGCAAAAGAGTGTGTTGGAGAAATAGTAAAGCTGATACAGGCATTTGCATTGTATGTGGCCCACCCAGGTTCAATCGTCTGCTTTCTAATATAGTTTCCTGAGCACTAACCCCAAATCATAACTGGTATGACCCAGAAGACAAAAAATAATAACAAATAAAAACTGAAACAAAATTTCAGAGAAGAAGATCACTAAAAAGAGTTTTGCTAAGCAGAAAATTTTTAACAATAGTTTTAAATCAAGAATCAAGAAAAGAACCTGCCAAAGAGGTAGGCTCGGGAGGGGAGGGAATTGTGAACATTAGTGGTGGATATGGGCACTGGTGGAGGGCACTGGTTTTGGTCATAGTGTGCCCAAAACCCTATGACCAAAACCCAAATATGAACATCTTTGTAATTGTATGTCTCCATGGTGGTATAATAAAATAAAAAAAAAAATCTACAAAAGGTTAAAATAAGCTATCAGATTACATATCTTAAAGAATTAAAAAAGAGCAGTGAAACCCAAAATTAATAGAATGAAAGAAACAATAAAAATTATAGTGGAAATAAAATCTAACTTTAAATTATACTTTTTTGTGTGAACAAATATGAATGAAACCCAAAACTGGCTCTTTGAAAGATAAGTAAGTACATAAATACATAAATAAATAAGTGAATGAATGAATGAATAAATGATATTTAGCTATACTCATAAAAAAGGAGATAAATCCCTAATAAACAGAACCAGAAATGGATACAGAGAAGTTACAAAAAAAAAATATCAGAAACACAAAGGATCATGAGACTACTTGAGCAACTTTATGCAATTTAGAGAATGCAACTAATAAAATCTGCCAGCCTACTAATATTAAATCAGAAGGAAATTTTAAATATCTTGTAATTGTGAGCAAAGGACTTGAAACAGTAAACAAAGCCTCCAAAACAGAAGGTCAGCTTCATATTGGCTAACTCTGAGTTTTACAAGCCCTTCAGAGATGTCATTTACTTTATCTCTCTCAAGCAACTCAAAAAGACCTGGTAGAAATGAGATTTCTTTTTCACACTTTGTATATATTCTTCTTACTTTGTTTATTGTTTAGTTTTATCAGATTAGTTAACATGACTAGTTGTAGCTATTTCTTTTTTTTAATTTTTTATTTTTACAATTACAAAGATATACAATTAAAAAGTTCATATTTGGGTTTGGTCATACAGTGTTCCAGCACCCATCCCCGCTCACCAGTGCCCATCTCCCACCACCAACGCTCCCTCGGTTCCCCCCCCTCCCCCAGCCC
>JAJIBD010039148.1:0-32763 GCA_021461705.1 Cryptotis parvus | reverse complement strand
TTTTTTTTTTTTTTTGCTTTTTGGGTCACACCCGCAATGTTCAGGGGTTTCTCCTGGCTCTGCACTCAAGAATTACTCCTGGCGGTGCTCAGGGGACCATATGGGATGCCGGGGATCGAACCCAGGCCAGCACAGGCGCCGCCGTGCAAGGCAAATGCCCTACCCGTTGGGCTATGGCTCCGGCCCGTGTGTCGTATATTTTTTATTTTTTTATTTTATTATTTTTTCTTTTTTTTTGCTGTTTTGGGTCACACCCGGCAATGCTCAGGGGTCTCTTCTGGCTCTGCTCTCAGGAATTATTCCTGGCGGTGCTTGGGGGACCATATGGGATGCCGAGGATGGGACCCAAACCTGCACAGGCCGGCCGGGTGCAAGGCAAACGCCCTACCAGCTGGACTATCGCCTCCCTGTGTCGTATTTGATATGCCAAATACCAGTAACAATTTTAGACCTTATTCCCATGACCTGATGGAATGGTTTGAGGCTCTTTATGTTCCTGGAGCAAGCATGTGCCCTTGAGCTCTACTAACATGAGACAGGACATATGGAGATGTTACTGGTACCCGCTCAAGCCAATCGATGATGAACGGGAAGACAGTGATACAGTGATAAATAATTCTGTGCTAGGGGCGGAGTGATAGTCCAGCAGTTAGGGCTTTTGCCTTGCATGCAGCTGACCTGGGTTCGATTCCTAACATTCCATATGGTCCCCTGAGCACCTCCAGGAGTAATTGTTGAGCACAGAGAAAGGTGTAACTCCTGAGCATTGCTGGTGTGACCCCAAAAACAAATAAATAAATAATTTAGAATATACTTTAAAATTTGCCAAGATATGTTTTGTTTCGGGCCCCATCTGGTGGTGCTTAGGGATCATCCCTGGTGATCAGGGGATCACATGGCATGCCAGGGACTGAAGCTGGGTAAACTGGGTGTGAGCAAGCGCCCTACCCACTGAACTATCCCTCCAGGCTTATGCCAAGACAGCTGGAAGGGCAGATAAAGACTGAATCCTGTCCCCAAGGCAGACTGATAAACAATGAACAAAGGAAAGCTTTAAAGTCTCTGAGGAAAACAACCCTGTGAATAGAGTGAAGGAGGCCAGAGGACTTCCTGGTCACTGATGCCAAGTAGGAAAGAGAATGGCTGTTTGGGGGAGGATGGGGCAGGTCTCAAGAGCTCCTCTGAGGGCCAGAGAGACAGCATAGCGGGAGGGGCGTGCTTTGCACACGCTGATCCAGGTTCAATACGTGGCACCCAGGTTCAATACGTGACCATCCCATATGGTCCCTGAGCAACACCAGGAGTAATTTCTTTCTTTCCTTTTTTTTTTTTTTGGTGTGTTTATTGGATCACACCCGGCAATGCTCAGGGGCTCCTCCCTGGCTCTGCACTCAGGAATTACTCCCTGGCGGTTGCTCGGAGGACCATATGGGATGCGGATAGAACCCAGGCCGTGCAAGGCAAACGCCCTACCGCTGGGCTATAGCTCCAGCCCCTATTTACATGTTTTTAAGCCAGGGTTCATACTAATGAGATCGCTCTTCTGTGTAAATACTGATGGAGGGTGTGGCAGTTACAGAAGTCACCTTGACTCTGACTTTTGACTTATTATAAGACTTCTATGTTTTCTAGATTGGGCACAGCTCCTCTTTATACCCACTGGACCCAGCGTGGGACAGTTAGAATTTACCAGACTACCACCTTGGCTAAGACTATAAATTTTAAGTTTAAGATTATAGGAAGGATCATACTAGTTTGCCCTGAAGCACGCGAGTGTCACTGTGACCCTTTCAGTATACGGAAAACAGGATACTCAGAATCACCCTCCTGGAGATAATAAATAAGAAGGACCTTGTGGGTACCACAAGGTCCGTGTGCAAGGCAAACGCCCTACCTGCTGGGCTATCGCTCCGCCCCATGGTCTAAGTTCTGACCAGAGCTAGAGTTCTTCTATTATATTGGATTGCAGTGCTAGAGCTTTTGTACTATTAAAAGTCTTTTGGAACAGTGCCGGACTCATCCATTTTCATCCATTCCCTGGTGGCCTCGGAGGTAGAAGAGAACTTCTGTTCTGATACTATTGGGGACCCCAGTGCTCCCCAACAGTACTCAGCATGGTCAGGAGTAATCCCTGGGCATTGCTGGGGCTGACCCAAAATACCAAAAAAAAAGTGATAAATATACACAATGGAATATTGTACGGTCCCCCCAAAAAAAATAAACAATTGTGTAGTTGGGTGTATCTTGGGTGCAACTGGAGGGCATTGTGTTTAGGAAAACAAGCCAGAGGGAGGTGGATCAATACTGGATAATCGATAATCCACTCTTCTGTGGTAGAGAAACAGAAGCAGCTAGTGAGCAGCATGTTGGATGGGGGTGTTAGTAATGCAGATCAGGAGGAAAACACTATATGGAACCTAAACCAGCCCCGGGCATGAAGGCCTCAGCGAGCCTGTAAAATTTTTTTTTTTTTTTGGCTTTTTGGGTCACACCGGCAATGCTCAGGGGCTACTCCTGGCTCTGCACTCAGGAATTACTCCTGGCGGTGCTCGGGGGGACCATATGGGATGCCGGGTTCGAACCCAGGCCAGCAGAGGCCGGCCGTGCAAGGCAAACGCCCTACCCGCTGGGCTATCGCCCGGCCCAGAGCCTGTAAAATCTTGAGGGCGCAGAGTTCCCGGCGGAGAGTGCGGCTGGACCTGCGCATAGAGAGGCGCCAGGGCTACAGGCCAGGAAGGCCACAGCAGGTACCAGAAGGTGAGGTCACCACAGCTCCTCCCTTGCTGCCGGGATACGGGGCCGCCCGCAAGGCGAGTGTCCCCTGCCTGTCTCTGGCTCTGGGCCCGCGTGCACTGTCCCAGCTCACTGCGCCTCCGCCCCGTATCCCTGCTGGGATGCCGATCTGTTTTGCGCTCTGGATATACCCACATTCTCTCTTTTCCCCAGGGCCACATCCGGCAACACTCAGGAGTTACTCCTGGTTCTGCATTAGGGATCACTCCTGGGACCATATGGGATTTGGCAATTGAACCCAGGTGGGCTGCATGCGAGGAAAAGGCCCTGGCCACTGGACGCTCACTCCAGCCCCCTCTCACATTCTCTCCCGAGCACGAACCTCTCTTCTCTGACCGCTTACTCCCAAATCAATTTTCTTTCTTTCTTTCTTTCTTTTTTTTTTTTTTTGCTTTTTGGGTCACACCCGGCAATGCTCAGGGGTTTCTCCTGGCTCTGCACTCAGGAATTACTCCTGGCGGTGCTCGGGGACCATATGGGATGCCGGGATTGAACCAAGGCCGGCACAGGCCGGCCGCATGCAAGACAAACGCCTACCCGCTGGGCTATCGCCCAGCCCCCCAAATCAATTTTCTTTACCACACTATTCAACTCTTCCTGAAGTCCTTTTCTTTTTCTTTTTCTTTTTTTTTTTTTGCTTTTTTGGGTCACACCTGGCAATGCTCAGGGGTTACTCCTGGCTCTGCACTCAGGAATTACTCCTGGTGGTGCTCGGGGACCATATGGGATGCCGGGGATCGAACCCGGCCGGCCACGTGCAAGGCAAACGCCCTACCCGCTGGGCTATCACTCCGGCCCCTGAAATCCTTTTCTGTGAGGGAAGGTAAAGAGCCTGGAAAGTCTAGGGAAGACGTAGGACTTCCATCTGCTGAGAGAGCAATTCCTCGCTCCAGCCTGAGCTCTAGCCAACTAAGGAATTGGGCGAAAGGGGGCATTTCTCTCCCTGGGCAGAAGAGCGACCCACCTGAGGTTTGAGGGCGGCCTCTGGGGGCTGGTGAGATGCAGGTCTGCGCTCACAGGTGCTCAGAGCTGATTCTCATCAGCTCTAAATTTCCCCAGGGCCCTGAGAGAGGCAGAAGAGCGCCTTTCTTTCTTTCTGTTTTTTTTTTTTTATGCTTTTCGGGTCACACCCGCAATGCTCAGGGGTTACTCCTGGCTCTGCACTCAAGACTTACTCCTGGCGGTGCTCAGGCGACCATATGGGATGCCGAGGATTGAACCCGGTCGGCCGCGTGCAAGGCAAACGCCCTCCCCGCTGGGCTCTCACTCCGGCAGAAGATGCCTTTCTGGAGGCTACCTGCTGGTCTCCTCCCAACTTCACCTGGAGAACGCTAAGAGGCTACTCCAAAGGACAACAAGCTCTTTGGGAACAGAGTTAGGACAGGGCAAACTGTCACCACAATACTGACACACTGAGTAGCACATCACACCCAATTTGTAACAGCTCAGTAAAAGCACCATACCCTTAGCAACACCATTGGGAAATAGATGCATAATAATATAAAGCGATTTATTCAGTGCCTGCTGAGGGAGCAGACAGGGGTGTGTGTGTGTGTGGTGGAAACTGGGGCTTTGGTGTGGTACGGGCATACTGGTGGTGGAACTGGTGTTGGAATGTTGAGGAACTGAAACAACTGTATGGTAAACAACATTGTAAATCACAGGGTTTAATAAAGGTCTGAAAGACAAAAATATAGGGGCCAGGGGCCAGACCGATAGCACAGAAGGGAGGGCGTTTGCCTCATACACGGCGGACCCAAGTTCTACCCCGCATCCCAGCCTACGTGTGTGTGTGTATAGGCAGACACCCACTTTACTTTAGGCTCCCAAGTTCTACCCCCCGGCATCCCAGCCTACATGTGTGTGTATAGAGGCAGACACCTTGGGCTCTATTCAGTACACGGGGATGTGTTGCGTCTTGGGCTCAGGAAACCATGTTTAACAAATTCTCCAGCTGAGTGCTATGGAAACTCAGGGTCCTACCAAGGAGCGTCAGGATTCCGCTCCGGGCAAAGCGGCTAGGCGGCAGCCGTGGGCACGCTCGGCTTCTCCCCCATGTCCGTCCTTCTCCTACCCCGCGGGGCGCTGTCCTTACCCGCCAGGTTGTTGTAGCAGTCGGTCTGGATGCTGTGCAGCGCGTCTTCTTGCTCGGGCGTGAGAGCCGGGCCCTGGGGTCCGAGACTGGGTATCGGGGAGGGCAGGCTTGGATCCAGACCCCGGAGCTGCAGCAGAGCTCGGTGGTACCGACTCACGGCATCCCGGTACTTGCCCTCCCGGTACCGCTGGTTCCCTTCCTCCTTGCACAGCTGGAGCCTCCTGCAGGCGCTTCTCCATGCTTCGTCGCCCAGTCGCTTGAGGAACTGGGAAGCTCTGGAAGAGCGGCAAAACCAAGGACTTCGGGCGGACGGCAGAGCGCGGGAAACTGCTGCTCCCGGAGGAGCTCTGCTTGTTCCTGCGGGAAGTTTGCAATCTCTCAAGGGCAGGAAGTACGGGAAGAATGTGGGGACACGAAAGCAGAGCCGAAGTGATTTCTTAAGCGGCGACTCGGGGAAGAAGTCCTCGAAAAGGGAATAAACCTGATAGGGACCCAGGCAGGCCAGCGAGCGCCCGCAGGAACCACTTCCGCCTTGCTCGGGGACACACCTCCCTTGACCTGGAAGTAAAAGCAAGGAGGCGGGACCACCGCGATAAGCGCAGCCGACTGGCACCCCCTTTGATTTCTGCTTATTCCACGAGCTTTCCTGGAATGTGTCGGGGCCAGAGGCTAGGGGAGTCGGCGTGCAGGTGGCCCATGAGCCCTAGCCCGGGGGCCGAGCCTGCCGTGACCGCGTAGCTCGTCCGAGAAGTGTCCCCAAGCCCCGTCGTGCTGGCGGCCTCTCGCCTGGTGCCCGTCCGGAAGTCTGTCCCTGGACTCTGGCCTCCTGACAGTTTGGGGGTCTACACGTCGCGCGCCTTGCGCCACACCACCCAATCAGAGGCGGCCCCGGAAAAGTAATCCCTCAGAAACGACCCCCGCCTCTCGCCTCCCCGGTGGACCAACCCGGAAAAAAAAAAAAACCTCCCCGGGCAGCCTCGCCAATTGGAAAATTCCAAACGATCTCGAGTAGCCAATCAGAATCGCAGCTGGCGATTCAAGTGGGCCAATGGGATGAAGAAGAGCGGAGGACAGGGCGCGTGTTGCTGGGTAGAAACCGAGCGAGTCAGGCCCGAACTCGGCCTGGAGTGGCTGCTGCGTTCCTTCCTTTTGAGATCTTTGTTTACTAACCAGAAAAAGACCCCAACAGTTGTCAGTAGGCCTTCCTACTTTAAGTCGGCTTCCTCCCTGCCTTTTAATTTCTTTTAAAAACCTACTGATAGCGAAGTGACCAGCAAACCAACGCTCAGATTCGGGCGCGATCGGAAACCAAACGACGGCAGGGCGGCGACACCGAGGGAGGGGCGTACGGGCACGGCCGCGCCCGGCGGCTGCGCACAGGGCCCGGCTGAAGTACAGCAACGACGGGCGCGCGCTCGCCTCGGTGCTACGAGGCACTTGAGCGGGAGCCAGGCCAGGCCGGCTCCGTGCGGCTGCGCGTGGGCGCCGCGGGCGCCGATTGGCCGAGGCGCGGCGAGGGGGCGGGCGTGGCGGGGAGGAAGTCCGTCGTCGTGCGCGCGCCCGCCCGCGGCAGGAGGAAACCGAGGGGGCCGGGGGAAGCCACTACCCGCGGCGTTGTTTTGGGGGCTCCGTGGGGCTAAAGCGGGAGGGGGCAGGAGGAGGCCCGGAGAGACCCCCGGGAGCGGAGCCTCGCGCGGCCCCCGCGGCCCGCCTGCGTGCGTACGTGCGTGCGCCCGCTCGCTCGCGCGGGCTCGGGGCCGGCGCGTGAGGCGGAGGCGGGCGGCAGCGGCGCCTGCGCGGTCGGGCTCGGCCGACGGTTCGCAGGGGAGGAGGCGGCGGGAGGCGGAGGAGGCGGCGGCAGCGATGGAGGTGAAGCGGCTGAAAGTGACCGAGCTGCGGTCGGAGCTGCAGCGGCGGGGCCCTGGACTCGCGCGGCCTCAAGATGGACCTGGCGCAGCGGCTGCAGGAGGCGCTGGACGCCGAGATGCTCGAGGACGAGGCCGGCGGCGGCGGCGGCGGGGCCGGACCCGGCGGGGCCTGCAAGGCGGAGCCTCGGCCTGCGGCCGCGTCGGGCGGCGGCCCGGGCGGGGACGAGGAGGAGGACGAGGACGAGGAGGAGGAGGACGAGGAGGCGCTGCTTGAGGACGAGGACGAGGAGCCACCCCCTGCCCAGGCCTCGGGCCAGGCTGCGCAGCCGCCGCCGGAGCCCCCCCGGAGGCGGCCGCCATGGAGGCCGCGGCCGAGGCCGATGCCTCGGAGAAGCCGCCCGAGGAGGCCGCGGCCGAGGCCGGTGGCGTAAACGGGGGGCGAAGAGCAGGGCCCCGGCAAGGGGGAGGAGGACGAGCCCGAGGAGCGCAGCGGGGACGAGACGGCGGGGTCCGAGGCGCCGGGCGAGAAGGCCGCGGAGGAGCCGGGTGAGCTGCGTGCGCGGGCCCGCCGGGTCGCCCGTCGGGGGGCGGGGGTCCCTGGGCTTCCCGGCCAGCGGCGATCGTGCGCCCCCGTAAAGAGAAACGAAACAAGCACCGAGGACCCGGGCGATTGCCCCAGACGGCAGGCCGCCTGCTGGAGCTCCAGCCCCGGCCCCGGGAGCGCGGACTGGCCCCGGCCGAAACCCAACCTTGGCCGGGCCCCGCCGGCTGTCGCGTTTAATAGTTAACCAGCAGAGAAACGCGCCTCGCGGGCCTCGGCGGCTGCTGGCTGCTTCTCTTAAGCGGCGTGCCTGTGTTTTGGCTGTGCCTTTGGGTGGACGTGCTGGGCTCCTTCGCCTGCAGCTGCCCGGCCCTGGGCCGGTGAAGGTGCTGGGGTCCTCCGGTGATAACCTGGGGCTGGTGACCTTTCCTCTCCCTCCTCTCTTGGAGGTGATTGAATGGTGCCGCTGCACCCATAGCTGCCCCGGAGACGGGAACCAGGTCTCCTATGAAGTGGGTGGGTTTAGTTCTTGCTTGTAGTAAGTTGTTTCTGAAGCCGCCCTGCGCGTGGCGTGATTGGAACCCATTCAGTCCCGGTCACATGCAACTTGCAGATCGTTTGTCCTGTGTCCCATTACATAACCTTTGACTCGACGTGTATCCGAGAGAGCAGACGAGTCTGGCTTAGGAGGGAGGAATTATTGTTAACAAAAAGTGTTTCAAACTTCAGACCTGAAGGGAAAATGCAAGTTTTTTTTTTCTTTCCTCCTTTGTGAAGAATGTTGCTAAATATATGACAACATATATTTATTTCTTTCTGCCCCAAATCACCTGTGCTAAGCCGCAGTAGTATTGGGGCCGGAATGACAGCACCGCAGGGAGGACGCTATGCCTTGCACACGGTCCACTGGCTTCTGTCCCTGGCATCCCATGTGTTCCCCCTGAGAGCACCGCCAGGTGTGATTCTTGAGTGTAGAGCCAGGAGTAACTCCTGAGCATGGCTGGGTGTGACCCAAAACGCAGAAAAAAATGCGGTTGTATTTATGGGTCCCTTGTGACTTAAGGATTTCTCTCACAACTTCCGTGAAAACCCGTGGGCACGATACGTTCCTTATCACGCACCTTAGCCATTTGCTGTCTAAGCCAAGCCTGGATGGTGAGAGTTCTGCAGAACTAAGTTCTGCCCGTCTGTTAGGGTGAGTTCAGCTCACATCCTATAAGAACTGAAGTTAAACTAGCCTTTGAAGGTTTTTCATTTGAAAGATCCAAGGAATTTTCTGCATGCCATGTTGGGGAAAATCTGCACGTGTGATCTTACTGAAACAGGTAAACGTAGAATACGAAAGTTCTGTTTATTGCTTGACGTTGATTACCCTCTAACATTCTGTGTGGTTCTAAATAAAAGTCCGCCAGTGGGAGACAGAATGAACTGTGGCTGCAGTAGGCAAACCCATCTCCTCGCATCAGACACTCAGACCCTGTAGTTTCCTGTAGTTGCTTCTGAGGGTATTCGCTACGCCAGTATGAAGACTGCTCATTTTCTTTCCCTCCTTTTTGTAGGAGATGACCAAGATAGTGAAAAGTCAAAACCAGCAGGCTCAGATGGTGAGCGGCGGGGGTAAAGAGACAGCGGGATGAGAAGGATGAACATGGCCGAGCTTACTATGAATTCCGGGAGGAGGCTTACCACAGCCGGTGAGGGAAACAGACCCTTTCCTTGGAAGTGTCTGCTCTGACTTGGGTGTACCTGATGTTGATTGGCGAGAGGGTGGATGAAAGAAGGAGCAGGTTTTTGTAGGCACTGAGTTAAGATTGAATCTCCTGTTGCCCTTCCCCATTTCTTAAGAGAAGCTGCCTGCTGGAATTTTCTCTTTACTGTGTCACAAGGCACATTTATGTATCATGCAGGCATCCCTCAAAGCAGAGGACTTTGCTTTATGTGTGCATTTTCCTCCCGTGCGTTTAGCTCAAAGTCTCCACCGCCCCCTGAAGAAGAAACAAAAGATGAGGAAGAGGATCAAACGCTTGTGAACCTGGACACGTGTATGTATGAGACCGAGCTTGGGGCCTTTGACCAGTCCTAAGGGATTTGGGACATTTTAATTCAAGGCCTACAGCGTTGAAGAGATTTAACAATGGGAGGTTTTTCTGTCCCTTGCTATTAAGCCATTATTCCTGCTTGTATTTGTGTTCTGTTGGGAGCTTTCATGTGTTGATGTTCTAGTAAACTGCTTTTTTCCCCCCTCAATAAAAACCCAGATACCTCGGATCTCCATTTTCAAGTGAGCAAAGACCGTTATGGAGGGCAGCCACTTTTCTCAGAGAAATTTCCCACCCTTTGGTCGGGGCAAGGGAGTACTTACGGCGTGACAAAGGGGAAAGTCTGCTTTGAGGCCAAGGTAGAACAAACGTAGAGCTCGTTAAGGTGTTTGTTTGTTGAATGAATGTGCTGAACTCCACCCATTAGTATTTCATCAAAACAGAAAACAGTGGGGCTAGAGCCATAGTACATCTGCAAGGGCAGCTGCGTAGCTTGGGTTGACCGGGGTTTAATCCCCGCGCCTGGATGGTCCCCTCAGCCCCAGATAGAGCCCCAAAAAAAACCAGAAAAAGGGAAAAACGCAGGTATGGCCAAAAACGAAAACAACTTTTAAGCCTGCGTGTGGCTGCCTTGGTTCAGTCCCAAGCATCCCATGTGTTCCTCCAACCCCTGCTGTGGTAGCCAGGGATTTATCTTAATCCCGAGACCCATGCTTTTGCTTTAGTCTCATTGGTGTTACTCGTGTTGAATTGTGACAGTTGTCATTTCTACTTTGTGTAAAACTAGCATTTCTCTCAGTAAGACCCTGATCCTGGGTGGTCAGGATATCTGAGGGTTTCTTTTTTCCCTGGACTAGGTGACCCAGAATCTCCCAATGAAGGAAGGTTGCACAGAGGTTTCTCTCCTTCGAGTTGGCTGGTCTGTTGACTTTTCCCGGTCCACAGCTTGGTAAAAATCCTTTTATTTCAGGATTGGCTTTTGCCCTCATAGTGCTTGCTTCATGGGAATTCTGGGTGATGAAAACTAACTTTCTGATGATTCTAGGTGAGGATGAATTCTCTTACGGCTTTGATGGACGGGGGCTCAAGGCAGAGAATGGGCAGTTTGAAGAGTTTGGCCAGACTTTTGGGGAGAATGACGTCATTGGCTGCTTTGCTGTAAGTGCCCCAGAGTTGCAGCTTGTAGTGCGGCGTGCTGGGCGCTGGGATTCTGTTGGCTTCCGCGGCTGCTGTCCGCATTTGATAGATTGCTTAGGTTATGCAGCAGTTGGAGTAAGAGGTTTGGTTTTGTTTGTTTTTAATTGTAAAGATTTAATCCATCTCAAGTCCTGTGAGCCCATAAAAATCCAATGTCTTTTTGGGCTGGAGTGACAGCACAGTGGGGAGGGCATTTGCCTTGCACGCCCGAGTTCAACATGCCGACCCAAGTTCAATCCCCGGCATCCCATATGGTCCCCTGAGTGCAGTGCCAGGAGTAACCCCAGAGCACTGCCAGATGTGACCCAAAAAAGGAAAAAAAAAAAAAAAAAACTGTGTGTTTTTGTCATTGTAGAATTTTGAGACTGAAGAAATAGAACTCTCCTTCTCCAAGAACGGAGAAGACCTCGGGGTGGGGCGTTCCGGATCAGCAAGGAAGCTTTGGCAGACCGGGCCCTTCTACCCCATGTCCTCTGCAAAAATTGTGTTGTGGAATTAAACTTTGGTCAGAAGGAGGAGCCCTTCTTCCCCCGCCAGAAGAGTTTGTGTTCATCCACGCGGTGCCTGTGGAGGAGCCGCCGCGCGCACTGCTGTCCCCCCAAGACCATCGAGGAGTGCGAGGTATGGCCCACAGGGCGCCGAACCCGGTCCGTTGGCTTAGCTGTGGCAGGAGGAGCCGGGGCTCTCCTGTGCTTCCCCTCCCCTCTTCACATGCTCTTACGACATTCCTGGTCCTTTATTCTTGCAGGTGATTCTGATGGTGGGACTGCCTGGATCAGGAAAAACACAGTGGGCACTGAAGTATGCAAAAGAGAACCCTGAGAAAAGATACAATGTCCTGGGAGCTGAGACTGTGCTCAATCAAATGAGGGTGAGGAGCTGGGGCGTTCCTTCCTGTTAGCCTTTCTTCTGGGCAGGCCAAGAACCTCCTGGCTTTGCCAGTTAGATGAGACTTTCGGGTGTCCTAGAGCAAGAGAAATGAGAAGTGGCTCTCGCGTTGGTTTACGTGAGGTCTTATTTTTGTTTTCTTTTGTATGCTATCAAATTTTTGAAAGCTAAGAAAGAATAAACTGTCACGGCTCTGGTGCCTTTTTTTTTTTTTTTTTTTTTTTTGGGTCACACCCGGCGATGCTCAGGGGTTACTCCTGGCTCTGCACTCAGGAATAACTCCTGGCGGTGCTCGGGGACCATATGGGATGCCGGAGATCGAACCCGGCCGTGTGCAAGGCAAATGCCCTACCCGCTGGACTATCGCCCGGCCCCACTGGTGCCATTTAAAGAGGCAGCATTTCAGCGACTCTTGGTTTGAACTTGCTGCTTAATCATCTCATGTTTTCTTTCACTTTCACACCCAACAGATGAAGGGACTTGAGGAGCCAGTGCTGGACCCCCCAAAGCCGAGACCTCCTAGTTCAGCAGGCCTCCCAGTGCCTTAGCAAGCTGGTCCAGATCGCTTCCCGGACACGCAGGAACTTCATTCTTGATCAGGTATTGAGGCATTCCAAAGGAGCCAGGCCTACCGGGCACACACCAGGCTTCTCTGTAATCTGCCTCCTTTACCCAAAGTCAAGAGTGGGCTGCTTGTGTAGAGACTAAGAAAGACAAGTCAGGGTCTGATTGTAGTATTTTTTTAAACAGAGGTACTTTGGAAGGGCCCTCACATAGAGTGGTGCTCAGGGATCACTCCTGGCAGATCTCAGACCATATTGGGTGCTGGGGGGTCTGGCTCAGCTGTGTGTAAGGCAAGAGCCCTTCCCGCTGGACGATGTTCTATCATTTCAGAACCAGGAATATCTTTCTTTTTTTAAACTTTTGGGTCACATTGAGCAATGCTCAGGGGGTTACTACTCCTGGCTCTGCACTCAGGAATTACTCCTGGCGGAGCTCAGGGGACCATATGGGATGCTGGTAATTGAACCTGAGTTGGCTGGCGTGAAAGGCAAATGCCCTACCCATTGTGCTGTTGCTCTGGTCCCAGGAATATCTTTAATTAGGGATTTTACCAGGTGTTTTTCGGGACATAGGCAGTAGAAAGCGTCTTAGCTCCTTTGGTTTCCTGACTCCA
Source organism: Cryptotis parvus (assembly GCA_021461705.1). Classification (NCBI taxonomy): domain Eukaryota; kingdom Metazoa; phylum Chordata; class Mammalia; order Eulipotyphla; family Soricidae; genus Cryptotis; species Cryptotis parvus. The sequence goes on along the minus strand of JAJIBD010039148.1, from coordinate 20,165 downwards.
CCACTTACTTGCTTTGTGATCTTGAACAAGTCTTTAACTCTGGGTCTCAGTTCTCCTGGTGGGCAAAACAGGATATGTGTCAGTTTGAAGAATGCAGGGCGCGGCGTATGTAGACATTCTGCTCCTGCCCCTCGCTTGGGAAAGTTACATGCTTTGGTTGAATTTGATCAGTTTCTTTCCTGAAACGTCTCCTCAACCCTGTCTGCAGTGTAACGTGTACAACTCGGGCCAGCGGCGGAAGCTGCTGCTCTTCAAGACCTTCTCCCGGAGAGTGGTGGTGGTCGTCCCCAAGGAAGACGACTGGAAACAGAGGCTGGAGCTGAGGAAGGAAGTGGAGGGAGATGACGTGCCCGAGTCCATCATGCTGGAGATGAAAGGTGGGCTAGGTCACAGTGGGTTCCTGTCTGCCATCAGCACACACTGGCCAGGGGCTCCTCACGGGGTGATGCCCCCCCACATCTGGGTCTGCAAAGCAAGTTAACACCCGTGTGGGCAGAGTGAATGGCGGGAGGAAGGGGGAGGACAGTGAATTCCTAAGAGGAGCCATCAGTAACGTTCATGCTTAGTGTGGCGTTGTGGCGTTGCTTACGCAGTTACTGCTTGTCCAGGACTGCTCGAGACACCAACAAACAATAACCGAATAACAAAGCAATAACTGAATTCTAGACGTGGGAGGTTGTTACGGTCAGATTTAAGTATGGCAGTTGGAGTGAGGCCCCTCAGCAGTGTCTTTTTTTTTTTTTTCCTTTTTTTTGGGTCACACCCGGCGATGCTCAGGGGCTACTCCTGGCTCTGCACTCAGGAATTACTCCTGGCGGTGCTCGGGGGACCATATGGGATGCCGGGATCGAACCCGGGCCGGCACAGGCCGGCGCGTGCAAGGCAAACGCCCTACCCGCTGAGCTATCGCTCCGGCCCAGCAGTGTCTGTTTCTAACAGCACGTTCATCTTGTCGGTCTTGTCACGGCCCCAGTGCAGACTGACCTGCCTGATTGCCCCCCCCCTTCCTCTCCTGGGCATCAGTTGTCCCCTCCTGCCTTCTTTCTGCTCCTGACGATCCACCTGGCCGACAGCTCCTGGATTCTGACCATGCCCAGGCGTGAGAGCTGTTATTTTTTGGTTTTCGTCTGGGGAAGTGCTCGGGGCTTATGCTCTATGCTTGGGTCACTCACGCCTGGCGGAACTTGGAACCTTCTGGGGTTCCAGAGGTCAAACCCAGGTCAGCTGTGTTCAAGTACCTGCTGTCCTGTCTCTTTGGTCCCTGGTTACACAAAGCTGGATTCCTGAAGCTTTGTTAGAATATTCTATGCTAGGGCCGGAGCGATAGCCCAGTGGGTAGAGCGTTTGCCAGCACCTCCAGGAGTAATTCTTGAGTGCAGAGCCAGGAGTAACCCCTGAGCGTCGCCAGGTGTGACCCAAAAAAGCAAAAAAAAAAAAAAAAAAAGATGATTCTATGCTAGTCCCAGTCGATACACAGTGACTTATAATCAGTAATTGTGTAAAAAATAAGGACTTCCAGGAGTGGGGAGAGAAGAGAAGGCAAGCTCTTACCTGTATGTCTGGGACCCTGCATTCAACCCATGCTCCTCGCTCGTCTAAGAATAAAGAGAGCCCGCTGCTGCGTGCGTGCACCCCCTCGACTCTGGGGGCTCTGCTGCTGAACTTGTCCTGCAAAGGAGCCAGCACTGCTTTTGTAGAGGAGCAAGTGCCCTTGCACTTGGGCCACTTGCTCAGTCTCTTTGGTTGGGGGTACTTTTGGGGTCCCACCTGGTGATGCCCAGGCGATCTCTGGCTCTGCATTCAGGAATTACTCCTGATGGTGCTCAGGGGCCATATGGGATGCTGGGCACAGAACCTGGGATGGCTGTGTGCAAGGCAAATGCCTTACCTGCTCCACTATCGCTCCAGCCCCGTCATGTTAGTGTGTTTGTCGGCATATGTAGTCGACTTCAAAGCTATCTTGGTTACCTCTGACCTCTGCTGCCAGCTTCTGCTCTGATACGGAGCTTAGTCCATCACTGATTTATTGTGGTTAACTTGAGAACTTGTGAATCTACGGTTTTGCGAGTAGCCCTTGGCCTACAGCTTTGGCCACCTAGGGGAGACTTTGCGGGAGAGAAAGAGTCATTGAAATCTGAATATATGTAAACCCAGCACTTTGCAAGCATCGTTTGAGTTAGATAGGCTAAGGAAAGCTCCTATTCCCCGCTGTTTAGGCACTTTTCAGGCCCACAAGCTATTCTTACTCTTACAGCCAATTTCTCTCTGCCTGAGAAATGCGACTACATGGACGAGGTGACGTACGGTGAGCTGGAGAAGGAGGAGGCTCAGCCCCTCGTCACCAAGTACAAGGAGGAGGCCAGGAAGCTACTGCCGCCCTCGGAGAAGCGGACAAACCGCCGTAACAATCGCAACAAAAGCGCAACCGGCAGAACCGGCCGAGGCCAAGGCTATGGTGAGTGCTGGGGCCCTGCCCCGCAGCCGAGTGCGTGCGGCAGATCACAAGGAAACCAAGTCACGTCCCTCAGGCGTAGGGGAACTCCTCCCGGAGCTGCCGGCTCCTGGGCCTTTGGACTGGTGCTCCTTGGATTTGGCTTCTCGGAGAAATGTCCTGGAATGCTTGAGCTTTGTCATTTTAATTCTTGACATTGTTCCCCACTTTACTTGTGGCTCTTGGAATGCTTTGTGTGGGGAAAGCAAGATTTTTATTTTTCTGCTACTTTTTCTGTCAGGTTAATTCAAATATGTAAAGCTGCAACAAATGCCATATTCAGCGATTGAGTGATGGGAAGTGAGTCGGGCTGTTACGGACGCTGGTCTCCCTCGTGAAAGTCTCGTTTGGCAGCTAACTCCCCCGTGTGCACTATTGCTCTCTGACAGGGAGAGCGAGTGCGCATGCTGGGGTGTGTGCACATTCGTTCAGTCCCGGCCAGGGCCGTCTTCCACAGCTTGTTGCCTCTTTATAAGATAAAGGTGAAAATCTCTGCAGAGCGCTAATAGGCTGATTCTTCTCTAAATGACAGTTTTTTTTTTTTTTTTTTTTTTTTTGCTTTTTGGGTCACACCCGCGATGCTCAGGGGTTTCTCCTGGCTCTGCACTCAGGAATTACTCCTGGTGGTGCCCGGGGACCATATGGGATGCCGGGGATCGAACCCGGGCCGGCCGTGCAAGGCAAACGCCCCTACCCGCTGGGCTATCGCTCCGGCCCCTAAATGACAGTTTCTAACTGCCACGTTTCCTTATGCTCTGTGGACTATTTCGCAGGAATTGGGTTACTTCAAAAGTACAGTGACTTGGTTTTCTTGTGTTTCTGTTCCTGTGCCCTCCCCTCAGACGTAAGTGATCCTGGCTGGTACATTAACAGGGTGAGCCTGCCCGGGGCAGGCCTCTCACTCCCCAGAATGGCCTCTGGCGCCACCTTTTTAGTTGCCACTCGGGCTGGGACCCGGGACGCTGGCCAGCTCTCGAGCGTGCTCTCCATCTCTCTTCCAGTGGGCGGGCAGCGCCGAGGCTACGACAACCGGGCCTACGGGCAGCAGTACTGGGGGCAGTCTGGAAACAGAGGGGTGAGTGCAGCTCTCCTTCTGCTCCTCCCTTTGGGCTGTTTCCTTGGGGTCAGGGTTTGGCCCGTTCCATGGATTGGTTCCCTTGGAAGGATTCCCCCCACCACTCCCCACCCATCCACCCACCCCGGGAAGTTTCAGCCTGTGTCTAACCTTGAGCTCAGATATGTCTGAGAGCCGGGATGGCAGCGGCTCGCAATGCTGGAAGCCCGCCTCCCTCACCTCTCGCCCCTCTCCTTCCTCAGGGCTACCGTAACTTCTATGACCGCTACCGGGAGACTACGACCGATTCTACAGCCGAGACTACGAGTACAACAGATACAGGGACTATTATAGACAGTACAGCCGGGACGTGAGTATCTTGGGGCCGGGCCGAGTACAGCAGATACAGGGACTGTTAGACAGTCCAGCCGGGACGTGAGTATCCTGGGGCTGGGCCGAGTACAATAGACACAGGGACTGTTAGACAATCCAGCGGGTCGTGAGTATCCTGGGGCTGGGCCGAGTACAACAGACACAGGGACTGTTAGACAGTACAGCCGGGACGTGAGTATCCTGGGGCTGGGCCGAGTACAACAGACACAGGGACTGTTAGACAGTACATCCGGGACGTGAGTATCCTGGGGCTGGGCCGAGTACAATAGACACAGGGACTGTTAGACAGTACATCCGGGACGTGAGTATCCTGGGGCCGGGCCGAATACAACAGGCACAGGGGACTGTTAGACAGTACAGCCGGGACGTGGTATCCTGGGGCTGGGCGAGTACAATAGACACAGGGACTGTTAGACAGTACATCCGGGGACGTGAGTATCCTGGGGCTGGGCCGAGTACAATAGACACAGGGACTGTTAGGACAGTACATCCGGGGCGTGAGTATCCTGGGGGGCGGGCGAGTACAACAGACACAGGGACTGTTAGACAGTACATCCGGGACGTGAGTATCCTGGGGCTGGGCCGAGTACAACAGACACAGGGACTGTTAGACAGTACATCCGGGACGTGAGTATCCTGGGGCTGGGCCGAGTACAACAGACACAGGGACTGTTAGACAGTCCATCTGGGATGTGAGTATCCTGGGGCCGGGCCGAGTACAACAGACACAGGGTCTGCTACAGATAGACAGTCCAGCCGGGAGGGAGAATCCTGGGGCCGGAGGCCAGAGCCAGCCGCATGTGGGTCGTGCCTCTCTGTCTTTGGGGACTGGCGCCAAGTGATGGGGTTTCCCCTCTCTTCTAGTGGCAGAATTACTACTACCACCACCCCCAGGACAGAGACCGATACTACCGGAACTACTACGGTTACCAAGGGTATCGGTGAAGCCCTGCCACTGTCGCCTGTCAGCCGTGAAGCTGAATCTCTGGGGGTGCCAGGCACCCCCAAAACACAACCAAGGAAAACAGGGGCTGTCGGGGTGGGGCTGAGCTGCCGGGAGGGTGGGGGAGGGGCGCAAGCAGGGGTGGGGAGGGGAGGTGGAAACAAACAGCAAAACTGTACATTTTTTTTAAAGTTTGTTGAAGAGAATATTGTCTTATTCTATAAAACATTTCAAACCTAGTTAGATATTTGTAATCAAAAAATTTGCGCAGAAAGCAGCACTTAGGGCTGCCTGTCCCATACCCTGCAGTAGGACAGGAAAAAGAACAGAAAATGTCACCCTCTGGCATTCGGGAGCTGATGGGCAGCCAGGCCGAGGGCGAGTGTGAGGTGGCCGGAGAGGAGGCGCCCGAGCAGGCGGAGTGGGGACGAGGGAGAGCTTGGGGCTGGGCCAGTGAAATAAACGATTGGCTCTTACCAATCACTTGCACCAACTAACCGTTTGTATTTTTTTTAACCGACCTTTCCCTCTTGGGATATCTGGTCTGGTGGGCTGGGAGGCCACAGTGTCCCTGTCTCTGCTTTCCCGTGCCTCGTGCTGTTGGCTGCAAATTGAGCGGTTCTGTTAGAGGATCCCAGGCCACGGAGACCCCGGCTGGCGCCCTCTAGGTGATGGCCACAGGTCTTGGCGCGGGAGGATGGGACTGCTGCCCTCAGCTGGAGAGTGATTTGTCAGTCTCGCCTGTGCCGAGGTTGAGACGGCGGGGAGTCGGATCATCTGTTAGAGAGAGAAGGACGATTCTCAGGGTTTCAGCTCACAGAAGCCAAGCGGGACTCCCCGCTGCAGCAGCAGCGTTTGTATATAGGTGAATCCTGTGGTGCGGCGAGGCAGGTCCAGGTGCTGAGAATGGCGACTATTTTATACCGGGGGCACAGGCCCGGCTGGTTCTTTGATACTCAGTTAGGGGGTGACTAGGAACGGGCGGGGGGGGGGGGGGGTTCGGGAGGCAGCTCAGTGGGGCTGCTGAGAAGCGGGGCGTGAGTGTGAGAGGGAGCACTCACCCTCCCTCCCCCGTCAGCCCAGGGCTGCTCCTGGGCGCTGTCCCTGCGTCCCCAAGAGACTTCCTTTGGGATATTTTTTTGTTTGTGACTTTACCAGCACCCAGTTCTTGCCAAGCAGCTTCCCGAGCCGGGCTGGAGGTGAGCTGTGGGAATGCTCTTAGTGCTCAGCTGCAGTTGGACTCCCGCTCCGCCCCTGCCGCCCAGCGCTTCCTTGGCAGGCGCCACGTGCTGCCGCGCGTCCTCGTTACGGAGAGCCCTGGGCTCTGCCAGAAAATGCTTCACCTCCATCTCCTTCCCGGGCAGTGTCCGCTGGACGTTTCGTGCTGAGATCCGCTTCGCCCCTTAACTGCCATGTGGCCCTTTTCTAGGCGTGAAGGCCCTAGCTTGGCTTGTTGCCCCTGTCTGTGATTTGCCCTTTGCTCCACTAGTACCTCTGACCCCAAGGCTGGAACGAAGGGGGCTGTTGGAAACAGGTTGGCTTGCTTGCAGTGTCCTTTTCCTGCACCCCGACCGACGCTCATGGCTCGGTGGGTGCAGGGATTGCATGGACTCGGCTGAAACCCACTTTGATCAAGAGGTGGAGGAAGACTTGTCCCTCTGCAGGACAGGGAGGTGAAAAAACTGGTTGGTTTCCCAAAGATAATTCCCTGAGAACACGATTATGTTACAGTAAAAATTGAATTTGAGGCAGAAGCTGCCGTCCTTCGTAATTAGTCAGCCCTCCAGCAAGTGCCATCAGGGCAATCGTGGCCTGGGTTGGGGCCACTGGTACCCTGCGGGGCGGGGCGACAGCTTCAGCCGTGGCCTCCGACAGGGAGGCTTGGGCTGGTATTTGCTGTTAATTTTGGACAGTAGAGAGTTCTCTTTTAAAAAGCTGTTTTCTGAGGTGGAGAGTGAACTGCTGGTCCTTGTTGGTTTAGTCTAAGATCACTGGCAACAACAGTAGATGTCTGGGCTTTGTCTCATATAAAACAATAATGTTCTGGGGAGTGTGGATTAAGCAGTGGGCTTGCTAGCCTTGTTTCCTTACTAGACTTGTTTAGTGTTTTATCAGATGTCTGTTGTAGTTGTAGATGGGAAAGCTTGTGAGAAAACCACCACATGGAGCCTGTAAATGTTTTTGCACAACCTGTAAAAAGCATTCTTGGAAGTGGCCAGTAAAAAAAAAAAAAAAAAAAGGTTTTACCATTTAAAAAAAAATGTAACTGTGTCATTGTTTACATCTGTAACTTTTTCCTCCCCTCTTCTCATTACAACATTCTGGCAAAATGTAGGCACAGTAGCTTCCAGTTTTAGAATAAACTACCATTTGGATTGAGTTCTCCCTATCTCCTTATTGCACCGAGTGCGTGGGGTCAGCACGGGCTGCGGGTCCTGGAACTCTGCAGGGTTTGGCCGAGGATGGCCCTTCCTGGCCTAACAGCCTTCCCCCTGAGGTCACTGGCTTACCAGGGCTAGGCGCTGGAGCCACAGAGGAGGATAAATAATAGCCATAGATCTTGGTCTGTTTGACCTACACCGGAGCAGTCGCACGCTGAAACAGTGTTTAAGATTCCATTTGGAATCGAGGTCCGTTGGTCACGCGTAGCTTAGAAGTGGCTGGTCAGTTTGGTCTGGGCTCACATTCAGCAGTTTTCAGGGCTGAGTCCTGGCTTCATGCTGGCCTTGCCCCAGGGGAGAGGACCCCAGACTTGCGGGGCCATGCATGTGTCCCAGCTGTCCATCTCCCTCGCCCTTTGGGGGTTTAGTGCATCTGCAGGACAAGAGCTTCTCGGAGATAAAAGCTTGTCTAGCTCTTACCAAGCTGACAATACATGTGCGTCAAAGGCGGGTTGATGGCTGCTCCTGGCAGCCAGTGTAGGTTCCTTAGATGATCCAGGCCCAGGTCTGACTCCTCTGCTGTACCTGCAGACACACCCCAAGGACTAAGAGCTTGTCCCCTAAAAGCTCGCCTCCATTTCAGCACTTGCCCATTCGGTACAACAGTTGAAGTTCCTGAGGGGCGGTAGAACTTTTTTTTTTTTTTTTTTTTTTGGCGTTTTGGGTCACATTTGGAGGTGTTCAGGGGACCATATGGGATGCCGGAGATTGAACCCGGTCGACCACATGCAAGGCAAATGCCTTCCCGCTGTGCTGTCACTCTAGCCTTAGAACCACTTTTTGCTGTGGGCTGCGTCCAGCTGTGTTCAGGGGAGGTATTGACCCAGGTGTGCAAGAACCTTAACTGCTGGACTAGCAGACCCCCAGTTAGAACTCTGCTTTTTGTACATCCAGAGTGTTTACTCCTGGCTGTGCCCTCAGGGTTACACCTGGGGGCTGTGGGAGGAGCCTGTGGGGTACCAGGAATTGAGCCCAGACCAGGTATGTGCAGGCATTGTATCTCTGGCATCATAATTAGTTTTTTATTGTTTTGTTTTTGCCTTTTTGGGTCATGCCTGGCTCTGCGCTGTAAGCTCAGGGGACCATATAGGATGCCAGGGGTCCAACCTGGGTCGGCCGCATGAAAGGCAAACTCACTACCCGCTATGCTATCGCTCCGGCCCCATAATTAGTATTTTTAATGGTCATTTATAATGTGATCCTTTTGTCTCAGCTTCTGGGCCTCGCCCAGGGCGGGGATGATGGCGGCTGCACAGGACAGTGGGTAGAACTCGTTTCGCTGCGTCCAGAGTGCTGTTGACTCCGGCTACGCACTCGGGTTACACCTGGGGGAACCAAGGCCTGCCTCGGAGCAACCCCGAGTCTACCCCCACCCCGTAGACTTTTCCAAGCACAGCACACCGGCGAGTGGCCCCAAACTTTAGTTCGCTGCAGGGCTGGAGTCAGGGCTGAGCATTGTCTAGCTCCTATCGCGGGTGTGAGCAGCGGAGCAGCTCGTGTCCGTTGCAGGACGCGAGTTCAGAGACCCCAGTTTATTCCTGCACCGCCCCCCCCCCCAATAAAACACCCAGCAGGGCACAGCCCCTGGCTTTTCACAACAGCAAGGGCAGCGCGAGGCCGCCGGGGGAGGCAGCTGCTTCCGGGGGCCGCGAGAGTGGACCCTAGCGCCTGTTGGGGCTGGGGTCCCCTGCAGCCCTAAGCCGTGGAGACCCCCCCGGGGCCACGACGCAGTTCAGCTAGGGGAACCCCTCCGGCCTCGCCCACTCTAACTAACTGCGTGAGGAGGGGGCGAGCCGGGCAAGGACAGCTCAGACACCGCCCAGGCTTCCCGCGGCGGCACAGCGGGGAGCGTCTGTCCCGCGCGGAGACCCGGGTTCCGTCCCGGCATCCCGTAGGGTCCCCCGAGGGTCGCCGGCTGTGACCCCAAACACCTGAGCGTCGAGGGTACCCCGGCAGGGCTGCACCGCCGAGGCGCGCTCTCCGGGGAGACCTGCTCTGGGGCGTCGGCGGCAATCCGGGGCACACAATGGCGCCCCGACGCCTCCAGGCGGCTCGGGGAGCCCACCCCTCACGGCGCCGGGGCCGGGCAGCCATTTTGAGGCGAGCCGGCGCTCCCCGGAGGGGCCAGCCCGAGGAGCGCGGACACCCGCGCCGCCATCTTAAGAGCGGGACGGCGAGGCAGGGACGCGCGCCGCCATGTTGGCCCGGCGCCCGCGGCGGCCGCCATCTTGGAACAGGAGCCGCGGTGGGCGCGGCCATCTTAGAGGGACCCGGGCCCGGCCGCCGCAGGGCGCCAAGCTCCGCCCCTCCGACGCCGAGGTCTGTCCGCGCCGGCTCCCGAATGCCGCCCCCAGTCCGCCGCTCGGTCTGTTTTCCTGCCCACGGGCTCCGTCCGCGCCACTGCCCTGTCGCGCGCGTGTGTGCGTGTGTGTGCGCGTGTGTGCGCGCGCGCTCGCCCGCTCTCGGAGCCTTTGTGTGTGGCACTGCGTGACTCCGCCGCACACGCCCCTAGTGGCTTCCCTGGCCAGCCCCGCGCGGCCCGACCGTGCGCCCCCCGCAGCGCCGACACACCAGCTGCCCTCGGAGACCCCGGCTGATTTATTCAAACGACGGCACCCGTCCAGTGCCCCGGGCCAGCCCAGCCCTCCCCGGGTGGCAGCTGGGCACCAGGGACGTGGGCGGGGCGCTGGCAGAGTCCGTGGGTGCGGCCCAGAGCGCCCTGAGGCCGGGTGGGTGGCCGGGGCGGGGGCTTGTGCTTGAGACCATCTCCCAGGGGTGGGCCAGGGCGGGGCGGGGGAGGCAGGAGGCGGGACCCTCGGCAGTAGTACTGACCTAGGAAGGGCCCGGGAGAGGGGCCGGGGTAGAGTGGCCAGGGCAGCTCAGAGGAGGGCACAGAAGAATTTCTTCTCCCGGAAGGGGGTTCCTCCGAGGTGGGCACGGGGGTGATGAGGGGGTCCTCGCAGGCGTGCGCGTCACAGTACGTCATCAGGTCTGCGGCCGCCTTGGACACCTGGCCACGGTCAAGGGGGTGTCGCGAGCCAGAGTTCCGGGCCCCCAGGGGTCTCAAGGCCCGTGCTCCTCCCCAGGCGCTCCGTGGTGGGGCGGCGCCGCTGGGCACCCCTGGCCCATGCCCAGACCCGAGGGAGGAAGCATCCCTTGGGCGGGCATCTGGGCCCTCCTGGGTGGCGACCCCGGGGTCCCACCCACCTTGATCCGACACAAGCTGGCCTCAATCTTCAGCTGCTCCACCATCTTGCGGGCTTGCCCGATGCTCATGGTGCTGTTCACCGGGGTCTCCCCTTTCATCCTGGAAGAGAGACAGCGGCGTGCATGGCGGGGACCCTGCCCGAGCCCACCCCCTTCTGTGCTCTCACTGCGGCCCTGCGCTCCCATGCTGCCTCCCTCGTTCCCTCCAGCGGCCTGTGCCCACCCCCTTCCCCCAAGTGAGAGGATGAGGAGGGCAGGATGAGATACTGCCCACCTCCTCTGCCCCGGCCCAGAGCCTTGCAGCCACAAGCGGTCCGCCCTGTTGGTACCAGGTGTACCCCGGGCGGGCGCTGACAGCCTCGCCCAGAAGGGCCCCGCCCCTGCTGAGCTTGCCCAGCCCCCACCTGCCCCCTTGAACCAGCCGGGGGGGCAGCAGCAGGCCCCGACTCACCTGAGGCTCCCCGCAACAGCAGAGCGGTGGGGATGGGGCCAGTGGGGTGCACCAGAACCTTCTTCCCTAGAGGCAAGAGCACCCCACCTCGCAGGGAATTGCTGCCCAGATGTCCGACGGAGGCCTGGGAGCAGCTGAGCGAGAAAAGGGCGCTGAGGCTGTGCGGGCGGGGTCTGCCCAGGGCTGCCCGTCCCAGCACTGCCCAGACGTCTGGTACCTGGAGGATGAAGGATGCTGGAGGAGCAGCTCAGATGCTGGAGCGTACCAAGTGCCTGGCCAGTGGGGGGACCTGGCTGCCCCCGCAGCCCACGCACACGGCCTCCAGTCCCGGCTCCCCCGCGCCTCCCCTGCTGCAGGGGTGCCTAGTCCAGCCGGAGCGTCCCCCCCCCCTAAAGGGATCGCGAGATCGGAAGCGCGGCAGGACTCCCCCTCCGAGTGGGGTGGTCCCGACCGATGACAGCCCCTGCAGTGGCGTCTGGACTGGCTGCGCAGGGGACCCTGCTCATTTGGAAATCTGACATCAGCTGGTGCCGAGCCCCTCCTCCCCCCGACCTGTGACACAGCATTCAGCACCTGCATCTGCTCTCCCAGGGACCCTCCAGGCCTGCCCAGGAAAATGTGACGCGCCACAGGTTTCTGCGCCTCGAGCACATCGCCCCGTGTTCTCGCCACAAGTGACTTCCTTCAGCGGGCCTGCACGGCCAGCGAGGGACACGGCCAGGGACATGGCAGCGCCGGGAGGAGAGAGGCCGGCGGGGAGGAGGTAGGCAGGGGCCTGCTGGGGGCCGGCTGCCGGCGTGAGGGCTCTGCGACCGCCCCCATGAGTGCTGTGCCTAAGCGCGCTTGCAGCCCTGTGCTTGCTGCTAGGGAAAGGCAGAGACGGGCCGCACAGCGACCGGGGCCCGGCGGGAGCGTTTCTGGGACGAGCAGAAACACAATGGTCTAAGCAGTGGGGCTGGGCAGGTGTCTCCGGTGTGTGGGGCGTAATTAGGCCTCCTCGAAGCTGGAGGCCAAAAGGCCAGCAGAGACGCTGCCCCTCTCGCGCATGACGCAACGGCGGGGCCCCCCTCTGGTGCCCACCTTCCTCGGGCTTTCTCTGCCTTGGCCGAGAACCGTTCAAATCAGCGAGGTGCCCTCTCCCCTCTTTCTGGGGGCCGGGGGCAAAATGGGGGCGGCAGGCCGTGAGTGGCCCCCGGGAGGACGGGTGAGGGGCCGCTGGCGACTTGGAGCATGCGCCGGGGCCTGGAGGAAGGCATCCCTGCTCGCTGGCCGAGGTAACCCTGGTAACCCGTGTGGGGAGTAACCGGCCGCTGCGAGGACCAGGGCCCAGCGCCAGGAGGCGGAACCTGCCGCCCCGGCCCCGCCCCCTCCGCGCTGGCCCCGCCCCGGTCGCGATAGGCCCCGCCTCCCGGCTACGAAGCGAGGCCGCGCGGGGGCGTGGCCGCTGCAGGCGGAAGTCCCCCACGGTTACCCGGGCAATGTGCTAGGCCCCGTCCCGGCGCGCCCCCAGGCTACAAAGGCGGGGGCAGGACCCCCGCGGGAGGAAGTCCACTCTGTTACCACGGCAACGTGCAGGCCCCGCCCCAGGTTACGAAGGCGGACCGTAGCGGGCGGAAGTCCACTCGGTTGCCACGGCAGCGCGCTAGGCTGGTGAGTCCGCGCGCGGCGGCCCGGCGGGCTGGTTGCCATGGTAGTGGCGCGGTTAGGGTGGAGGGTGGGCAGCGGCCATTGACGGCCGGACACCATGCCCGGCGTGGGGAGCGAGGAGCAGAAGCACTCTGTTTAGGCTGCGACGGCGTCTCCCGACAGCACTATCGCGGGCGGCCTCGTGAGTGTGTGTGTCGGTGTGTGTGTGTCCGGCGACCTGTGCGATTTATTTTGGGGGCCACACACCGCGGTGCTCAGGGCTTATTTCCGACGCTGTTCAGGGGCTCGCTCCTGACCACGTTCCGGGGACCTCTGGGTGCCAGGGACCGAACCCGGTGGACCCACCCCTGCGAGGCAGGTGCTCTACCGGCCGCACTGTGGCTCCTGCCCAGTGCCCTGCAAGGATTTTAGGTGCCCCGCTCTCTGTGTGTCGCTCTAGGTCAGCATGGAGGTGGTCTGCGGCAGCCCAAGGGCGGAGAGAGGGGGGAAGGGGAGCGCGGTGCCCGCGCCCTCGGCACACAGGCCCAGGAAACAAAGGCGCTGCTGTGCCCTGACCGCGGGTTCCTCGGGGCGTCCAACCTTGGCGGCTTGTTGCCGCCGTCCCCAGGAAGGCGCCTCTTTCCCCCATCTCTCGTCTCTTTCCAGGAACCACCAGCTGCGGTAGCCCATGGCCAGGGGTGGCGTCCAGGTGGCAGAGCTGTTCGGAGACCTGAGCCTGGAGCCAGACCCCCCCCGCAGGCCGCCATGGTGGGTGACCCCCCACTCCCGTCCTTGCTGTGGGCCCAGGAGGTGGGCCACGTGATGGCAGGCCGCGCCCGCAAGCTGTTGCTGCAGTTCGGGGTGCTCTTCTGCACCGTGCTGCTCCTGCTCTGGGTGTCCATCTTCCTCTACGGCTCCTTCTACTATTCGTACATGCCGACGGTCAGCCACCTCAGCCCCGTGAACTTCTACTACAGGTGAGGGGGCTGCGGCGGGTGAAGAGTCCAGTGAGGCAGCGGCTCTCGGGGGCACTAGGGCCTGACTCGGGCAGCACGGGAGCCGAGAGAGTGTGCCCATGGGAGTTTTTACCTACCCTGGCCCAAGGCAAGCAAGCTAGAACAGCTGGTGTCAACGTCCTGCTTTACCTCTGATTACGGAAACTGGCTTATGTGCCAGAGAGATGGTAGAGCAGGTGAGGGTGTTGGCATTGCGTGCTGCTGACCCAGGCTCCATCCTCAGTGGCTCGTGGTGTCCCCAGAGCACCGCAAGGAGTGATTCCAGAGCACAGAGCCAGGAGTAAGCCCTGAGCACTGCTAAGTATGGCATATAAGCCCCCCAAAAAGTGTCAGAGCCATAGTACAGTGGATAGGGTGCCTGCCTTGCACATAGCCAACCTAAGTTTTTTTTTTTTTTTTTTTTGTTGGGTCACACCTGGCGATGCGCAGGAATTCTCGGGGGACCATATGGGATGCCTGGGATCCAACCCAGGTTGGCTGCATGCAAGGCAAATGCCCTACCTGCTGGACTATCACTCCGGCCCCAACTTAAGTTTTTTGATTCCCAGCATCCCATATGGTCCCTTGAGCACCACTAGGAGTAATCTTTGAATGCATAGCCAGGAATAACCCTGAGCATCACTAGGTATGACCCCAGCACTAAAAAAGGGGGAGAAGGTGTGGGGAAGCCCACGTCTTTCTTTTGCCTCTTTGGGCCACACCCAACGATGCTCAGGGGTTACTCCTGGCTATGCTCTTAGGAATTATTCTGAGTAATTCCTTTTTTTTTTTTTTTTGCTTTTTGGGTCACACCCGGCAATGCTCAGGGGTTACTCCTGGCTCTGCACTCAGGAATTACTCCTGGCGTTGCTCAGGGGACTATATGGGATGCTGGGGATCGAACCCGGGCCGGCATAGGCCGGCTGCGTGCAAGGCAAACGCCCTACCCACTGGGCTATCGCTCCCGCCCCAATTCTGAGTAATTCCTGAGCGAAGAGCAAAGAGTAACCCCTGAGCATTGCCAGGTGTGACCCAAAAAAGTAAAAGTATAAATAAAAGGAATTACTCCTGGTGGTGCTCGGGGACCATATGGGATGCCGGAATCGATCCTGGGTTGGCCACATGCAAGGCAAATGCCCTATCCACTGTGCTATGGCTCCAGTCCTCACTCCTTTCTAAGTCAGTCCGAACTGTTCTGATTGAGTCACCTGCTTCTCAGGTTCTCCATGGGAGTTGAGCAAGCCCATCTTGGGTCATCGCAAAGCTGGCCTGACCTTCCGAGTCAGAGAGTGGGCGTGTGGCTGTGTCTGACTCTCCCACTGCCATCACTTGCTGCACAGTAGAGATTATGGGCAGAGCAGGTGACTCAGGAGATAAGCTCCCAGAATGCTCTGCTCTGCTCGCTCAGCTTCTCCCCATTTTAGAGATTCTGCCAAATTCACCAATGACTGTAGTTATAGGCAATCAAGATATCCGGAGGTCTAGCGGAATAGCTCAACAGCTGACTATATCCAAAGAATGCCTGGGGGGCCGGAGCAGTAGTCCTGCGGGGAGGGCGTTCGCCTTGTTTGTGGCCCACCCAGGTTTGATCCCGGCATCTCATAGGGTCCCCAAGAACCGCCAGGAGTAATTCCCTTTTTTTTGGGGTCACACCTGGCCATGCTCAGGGGTTACCCTGGCTCTGCACTTAGAAATTACTCTTGGTGGTGCTTGAGGGACCATATGGGATGCTGGGGATTGAACCTGGGTCGGCCACTTACAAGGCAAATGCCCTAGCTGCTGTGCTGTCACTCTGGCCCACAGGAGTAATTCCTGAATGCAGAGCCAGGAATAACCCCTAAGCATTGCGTGGGTGTGATACAAAAACAAAAAATGGGGCTGGAGCGATAGCCCAGCGATAGGGCGCTTTGCCTTGCACGCGGTCAGGGTTTGATCCTCGGCATCCCATATGGTCTCCCGAGCACAGCCAGGAGTAATTCCTGAGTGCAGAGCCAAGAGAAACCCCTGAGCACGCCAGGTGTGACTCAAAAAGCAAAAAAAAAAAAAAAAATGCTTTGCATGCACGAGATCAGATTTGATCCCCAAAGCACCGAGCTGGAGGAGCTGGAGCCTTCCCCACTTGCCTCACCACTGGGTGTGATGGTGTGACTGACCCCAAAACAGAAAATGATTCTGATCAGGGCGTTATTATGAGTGATCCAAGGTCTGTCCCATTTGTTGCTGGTGGGTTTTTTGTTTTTTTTTTTGCTTTATGTCACACCCAGCCTATGCTCAGAGGTTACTCCTGATTCTACACTCAGGAGTTACTCCTGGCAATGCTCGGGACCATATGAGATGCCAAGGCTTGAACCCAGGTCAGCTACATGCAGGGCAAACGCCCTACCCACTGTACTATGGCTCTGAGCGCTGTTGAGTTTGTTTTGGGGGCATACCCTGCGGTGCTGGGAAGTGGGGAGACCACAGGACTTCCTGTAGCGCCAGGCTCAAGGACAGCTCCCAGCCCTGCTGGGGATCGCCGCAGCTCCCGCCACTGAAGCTGGATGCAGGAGGCATGTGCTCAGCCCGTTGAGCTCGCTCTAACCCTTCCAGTGTGGGTGTATGCGCGCCCGTGGACACACACTCACACACACACAGAGTCCTACCGCCCTCTGTCACTGGTCACGAGCTGTGGTTTCATAACCTTTGCATATGTTTAAGCAGGTACAGATTTCATCAAGCTGTAGCCCCTCTGAGCCGTGAGACCGCGGGGTGGCCAGAGAGGTAGCACAGAGATTGCGCTGCTTGCCTTGCACGTGGCCAGCCTCGGCCCCTCTCCAGCATCCTCATCATTCCCTGAGCCCAGCCAGAAGGGCCCTGAGTGCAGAGCTGGGCCTTGAGCCCTGCTGGGTGTGACACCCCCACCAAAAAAACAAAATGCAAGAAACTGTTTATACTGTGTGTGTTTGTAGCACACACACGCAAACACACATGCAGTTTTGCCCAGAATTGGAGGCGTTAATGAGCCTCTTTGAAAGTCCCCTGTGGAGGGGCTAGAGTCATAAGCACGCCCTGCATGTGGCCGATTCCTTGCACACAGGCAGCCCGGGTTCGATCCCCGGCATCCCACATGGACCCTGAGCACCGCCAGGAGTGATTGCCGAAAGTGCAGAGCCAGGAGTTACCCCTGAGCATCACTGGGTAGTGACCAAAAAAGCCACAAAGAAAAAAGAAAAATCACCTGTGGGTTCCTTTTGAAGGAGTTTTCTCCGAGAAGGTCTCTGTCTACAACATTCAGAACCTATAGGGATGAGGGGCCGGAGTGATAGCACAGTGGGGAGGGCGTTTGCCTTGCACACGCCCGACCCGGGTTTGATCCCCGGCATTCCATATGATCCCCCAAGCACCGC
This sequence comes from Cryptotis parvus, assembly GCA_021461705.1. Taxonomy (NCBI): domain Eukaryota; kingdom Metazoa; phylum Chordata; class Mammalia; order Eulipotyphla; family Soricidae; genus Cryptotis; species Cryptotis parvus. The sequence continues at coordinate 3,178 of JAJIBD010039148.1, read as the reverse complement.
CAGGAGGAATTCCCTAGCGAAGAGCCAGGAGTAACCCCTGAGTTTGCCAGGTGTGTGACCCAAAAAGAAAAACAAAACCTATAGGGATGAGACCCAGAAAACTACATTTTTATGAACTTCCCTAAGTGATGTGAGGCTTTACAAAGCGCAGCAGGTAGAGCATCTGCCGTGCAGGTGGCCGGCCCAGGTAATCACCCAGAGCCTGATTGGGTCCCCTGAGCCTGCCAGGCATGACCCGGGAACGCAGAGCCAGACGTAAGTTCTGAACATCATCCGGCGTAACCGAAACAAGAACAAATTTTTTCTTTTTTCTTTTTGGGTCACACTCAGCGATACTCAGGTGTTAATTCCTGGCTCTGCATTTAGGAATTACTCCTGGAGGTGCTTGGGAGACTCTATAGGAGGCCGGAATTGAACCCCGTGAGGCTGAATGCATGGCAAAGGCCCGCCCGCCGTGCTGCCGCTCCGACCCAGTCATTTGGCTAGTCGTCACCTGCAGGCCACCAACTTTCTCCTCCCTGTGATAGAGGGTCTCTGTGCTGGGCAAGCAAGTGGGGCCAGAAGGGCGCTTGGCGAAGTGTCGCTCCTTCTCACTAGGACGGACTGTGACGACGTCTCCCCCTGCTCTGCTCCTTCCCTGTTGCCAACGTGTCGCTGGCCAAGAGTGGACGCGACCGGGTGAGTATGTTTCGTTCGAGCGCGATGGCTAGACATGGGAAGGGTTGAGAAAGAGCTGAACAGGGATTGAGGAGCGGAGAGGAGAACCAGAGCCGGGTGAACGGGGAGTTTTTCTCCCTCGGATTGCTCCCTGTAAGTGTCTCCTGAACTGAAGTGTTTTAGACGTGGGCGGACGTATTTCATTCAGCCACTTATGGGGCTGGGATGGACTTAGGTCAGCCCGAGAGTTCTGGGAGCGGTAGGTAAAGTTAGGAAACTGTTGGCACATCTGTGTGGCCTGTCATTACAAAGGCTACTGTGCCAGAGGGCTGGCCAGAGACCAGCATGACTTCCACAAGCCTGAAGCCCTAAGAGCTGTCTAACGGGGCCAAGAGATAGCGCAGTGGTTAAGGTGCTTGTCTTGCACACTGCTATCCCGCCAATTCCAGGTACAGCTTGGGGACCAGGGATTGAAAACCTAGTTCGGGGCTGGAGCGATAGCCCAGCGGTAGGGCGTTGCCTTGCACACGGCCGGCTGTGCCGGCCCGGGTTCGATCCCCGCATCCCATATGGTCCCCCGAGCACCGCCAGGAGTAATTCCTGAGTGCAGAGCCAGGAGTAACCCCTGAGCGCCGCCGGTGTGACCCAAAAAACAAAAAAAAAAAAAAAAAAAAAGAAAAAGAAAAAAGAAAACCTAGTTTGGTCCACCACGCAGGTCCAGGAGTGGTCCCTCAAAAACAAAAAAACAAAACCAGGGGCCGGAGCCATAGCACAGTGGGGAGGGCATTTGCCTTACACAGGGCCGACCTGGGTTCGATCCCCCAGCATCCCATATGGTCCCCCTGAGCACCGCCAGGAGGAATTCATTCCCTGCTAACTCGTAGCTCTATGCTCAGGGATCACTTTTTTTTTTTTTTCCGCATTTTGGGTCATACCAGCAATGCTCAGGACTACTCCTGGCTCTGCACTCAGGAATTATTCCTGGTGGAGCTCAGGGCACCATGTGGGATGCCGCTGCCAGGCAAACGCCCTCCCCCTGTGTTATCGCCTCCCGCCCAGAGATCACTTCCTGCAGGGCTTTGGAGACCACTGGGGTGCTTGGGGTTGAATCCAGGGTGCTGCATACAGGATTAGCGCCTACCCGCTATACTATCTCTCATCAATGGTGTCATTTGAAACGGTCATCAGTCGAACTTACTAAGAATTTAGGGCCAGAGAGATGAACATGCTGAGTCCTTTTTATTTGGGGGAGGTTGTCACACCTGGCGGCACTCCTCTGGCTCTTTGCTCAGAAATTACTCCTGGTGGTGCCTGGATGACCATATGGAATGCCAGGGATCTAACCCGGCCAGCCGCATGCAAGGCAAATGCCCTCCCGCTGTGCCCGGCCCTCGTGCTGAGTCTCAACTCTGCATGCAGGAGGCCCAGTTCAGGCCCTGGGGCACCTCCTGGTCCCCTCACCAGCAGCAAGCCCCTGCGCGCTGCCATTTGTGGCCCCAAAACCAAACAAGAACTCTGAACATTCTTTGGAAGTGAGTCTTGGGGGGCTGGAGCGATAGCCCAGCGGGTAGGGCTTGCCTTGCATGCGGCCGGCCCATGCCAGCTCGGGTTCGATCTCCGGCATCCCATATGATCCCCGAGCACCACCAGGAGTAATTCCTGAGTGCAGAGCCAGGAGTAACCCTGAGCATCGCCAGGTGTGACCCAAAAAAGCAAAATAAATAAATAAATAAATAAATAAATAAATAAATAAATAAAAAATAAAACCTAAAAAAAAAAAAAAGTGAGTCTTGAAAAGTGGTGCATAGGTCACTGACTCCACTCCAGAAAGCTCAAGGGAGAAAGCAATGGCCTCAGACCCAAGCAGTAACACAATGGGTAGGGTGCTGGCCTTGCACACAGGAAGTATCTTATCAGTTTTATCTTTCAGGCTGAAATGAAATGTAAATTATGCAAAGAAAAGGTTTCAGGGGCCAGATGTAGTATAGCTTGTGTACTTTCAAGGGCTTGTAGTATAGCAAGTAGGACGCTAGCCTTGCACACAGCTAACCTGGGTTTGATCCTGGTATCCCGCACGGTCCCCAGGAGTGATTCCTGAGTGTTCCTGCCTCCGAGCACTGCCAGGTGGGTCCTCTCCTACCCGCCAGAAAAGGTTCCACAACCAGAATCAGACAGACAGGAGATAAGGAAGTTTGATGGGCGCTCTGCTCCTTGCCCTCGCGAGAAGATGCTCAGAGCACCCTCTGTTCATACATGGGTTTTGAAGCTGGTTCACTGTGAGCTCAGGGATCTGAAGAGATGGACAGCAGGTGGGGGTGCCCTCGCCTTTGGCAGACCCCAGAGTGCACCAGAAACGATTCCTGAGCCGCCAAGTACGGCCAAAAACCAGCAACAGGCCCGAAACCGCTGGAGTGGGTCAGGTGCTTTGCATACAAGGAGACCCAGGTTCGGTCCCGGGCACCGTATGGTCCCACAGTACTAGGGCTGTGTTCAGTGGCCAGTCCTCTGCCTTGTAAGGCCT
>JAJIBD010039147.1:0-57315 GCA_021461705.1 Cryptotis parvus | reverse complement strand
CTGTAAGGTCCGTGGATTTTCTCACGGACCTTCCAAATGCATACCACCTTACCAACGCTTTGATTTTAGCTAGTAACTCCTATATTAGGCTTCTAAACTTTCTTCAGCTCTGTGCTGATGATAATACAATTGCTACCAGGTGAAGATCTGGTTCTAGGTGATAAGGAAAGAAAAGTAATGTTAATTTCTGGATGGCATTTCCCACTGAAGCTTCTCACAGTGCTCACAGTATTCTTTGCAGTGAGACAGGCACTCAGGACTCACCTAGCAGGAGGAAGTTTGTTACCAGTAGGGGTAAGTGGCAGAGCTGGACTAAAGCCATTTCTAGGAACCTCTGAGCTCCTACTGCTTGGCCTCACTGCCAGAGCCTCTGGCTACTGGGAGACAATGCAGCTGTATGAGCTGGGAGGCACTGGCCTTCCCAAGAATAACAGCCCAGGAAGAGCATGAATGCCTGAAGTTCCAGGACTGTGCCTCAGACCCAGTGTGATTTCTGTGAGCACTGAGGTTAAGAAAACACCTTTGATTCATTGCAGTACTATTCACAATAACCAGAATCTGGAAACAACTTGAGTGCCCAAGAACAAAAGATTGGATAAAGAAACCATGGTACATCTACACAATGGAATACTATGAACCTGTCGGAAAAAAGCCATGAAATTTGCCTACAAATGGATGGACATGGAGATTATCATGCTTAGTGAAATCAGTCAGAAGGAAAGTGTTCTACTAACTGTTGAAAATGGTAATGCCAAATTAGAACTGAGCATTGAATGTAGGCAAAGGGATAAACATGATAACCTCTAAATGTATGTATGGCAAGCCACAATGTGTAACAGGAGGGGGGAGCGAGAGAGAGAGAGAGAGAGAGAGAGAGAGAGAGAGAGAGAGAGAGGAGGAAAAGTGTGGTTAGACAGGTTGGGGGAGGAAGGAGGGAATCTAGGGCAGTTGGTGGTGGGAAGTGTGCACTGGTGGAGGAACAGGTGCTGGAACACTGTGTATGACTGAAACTCAATCGTGAACATCTTTGTAATTGTATATCTCATGGTGGTATAATAAAATTTAAAAAAAGAAAGAAAACACCCCTGAGAATGGCACATATTAAAGTCAGGAAGCAGCTGGTGTTGGCAGGACCATCTTCTGGTTTGGCCTCTGTAGAAAACAATATGGAGATGCATAAAAAAAGAATAGAACTACCAAATGACCAAGTGCTACCACTCTTGGCACCATCCTCAAAACACAAAACCATTAATTAGGAGGAGCTGGAGTCATAGTACACCAGGTAAGGCCTTTGTGTGGACTGTCCCAGGTTTGAAACCTGGCATCGTGCATGATCTCCTATGTACAACCAAGAGTAAATCCTGAGTGTGGAGTCAGGATCACACCTGAGCATAGCCTGGTGTGGCCCTAAAAGGAAAAAAAAAAAAAAACTAATTAGAAAGGATTATAAAAAACACACACACACACACACACACCTATGTACATTGCTGCACTTAGCTAAAACATGGAAACAACTCAAATGGCCAACTCTGGGTAAATGGATCAAGAAGTTGTATGTATACACAAGGGAATACTATGCTGCTCTAAGAAAGAACAAAATCATGCAATCTGCTGGAACATGGGTGGAGTTAAAGGATTCGGCCTAGCTCCAAAGAAAGGGAGACAAAGAATGATTCTTCTCATTTGTGGGACTTAAAGATACACAGCAAAGTAGCAACCAAGAACCAGAGACAATACAGTCGGAGAGTTGCTCCCCCACAACCAAGTGTGTGTGGATGAGGAGGGATAAAAAGGAGGAGTGGGGTCCTTGGAGGAGGAAGGACCGCACACAGGTGATGTGTGCGGTGATGGAACTATGTGTATGGGAAACCATCATGAACAGTATTGTAAATCACAGAACCTGAATCAATAAAAATAACAAAGAAAATTAGACATAGAGCAGTGGGTAAGAAAGGTGGGTTCAAACACTCCCCACCCCACTCCCCCACCCCACCAAAAGAGAGAAAATAGCACCATGACTAGAACAATACTCCAGTCCAGTGTTGATCATAGACGACTGTTTTCTCATCCCCAAGTGGATTCTGGTCAGCAAAAGGGAGTTTGTCCAGGGGCAAGGAGAAGTGAAGTGGTGGGAATTCTGGCAGAGAGAGAGAGAGAGAGAGAGAGAGAGAGGAGAGGAGGGGGGGGGGGGGGCAGAGAGACAGAGATAGGCAGAGATAGAGACAGAGACAGAAACAAAGATAGAGACAGAGATGGGACAGAAGGTGAAGAGTGAAGGAGGGAGGGGCACTTAAAAAATGGGAGAGAAGGGTGGGGAATTTGGGCCCGAGCCGCAGTGCTCAGGACTCAATCCTGACTCTGAGTTCAGGATTACTCCTGGCAGTGTGGGGAAACCACGTGCAGTGCCAGGAATCTAACAGGAGTCAATTCATGCAAGGAAATACCGTAAGCCCTGTATAAACTCTTTAGTTCAACTAAAGAGAACTTTTCTGTTCTACTTTGACTGGAAGTGGTAGGCTTAGGAGTCTCCACTATGATTGTGAATGAAGGGGTTGGTAAGACATTTCCATTTTCATTTGATCTAACCATTTCCTTTTTTCCAATGTTAAAATCTAAATGTCCTTGTCTCCTGCACAAATCTATAGAAGTCACAGGGCCAGGAAGATAGTACAGGAGGTATTTGCAGTGCCGGCAGCCATGACGCTGGTGCAAATTCATGGCTAAGTGCATGTCCCTGAGCACAGAGCCAGGAAGAACCCCTGGCTGTGGCTCAATCACCCCACCTCAAATCTACAAAATCTATAAAATGAGATTGCCCCATTCATCTCTGTGTCATATTAAAAAAACAATTAAATACATGCTTTCTAAAAAGAGAGTTTCGTACTCATGTGAATCCTATCTCAGCGGAAAAATAGGCTCTGTAGTTAAGATTACCAAGGAATTGAGGCGTTAAAATGTATCCCCAGAGCAAGATTCAAGTCACTTTTTACCCAAAAGTTAAACATTCTAGCATTCTATACATCATGTCAAACGAAAACCGGTTCTACTTTATGAAAAACCATTCTGTAAAATCCCTGGAAGTTCCTAGGGTAGAATAATAGGGATTCCTATATTTTCTTTTTTACCATTTATTAATAACTTCAGAGCCACAATTTTCCACCAGCACTCAAGTTCATCATTGTTTCTTCTGTTAGTCTGAGTTTTCCTTGGCAATTGTTTCATGCTTTCAGGTCTATGGAAACTATAACTGAGCATGCATGGTTGGTTTGTCAGAAATTCAAAACCGATATGATGCAATTTCAATTTCCTTCAATTCTGCACTTTACTCCACAAAATTTAATGTGATGATTTCCCTCATGTGTATTTACTTTATGATTCAATTCTACTATCTAGTGAACCTTAAACCTCATTATTCTACATATAAGACATAACCCAATAATAAAGCATGTCAATCCTTCCACATAGATCTCCATAATCCCAACATTTTCATATAGTTCTTTCTAATAATTTTATATATTTATAAAATTAAGGTAATTTTGTACAAATTATTACACATTTTATTGTTATTAGTTTTCTAGTGTTATAAACAAGACCACAATGTACATATATGAACATAATTCTTGGCTTAACTTATTTTAAAGTATTGGAAATAATAACATTTAAATTGTAAAGTTGAAGGGAAGGTTCAGAGAATTTTATTTTCTTTAAGTATTTGAGAGTAAGTTGACAACTTGGTGTTCCATTCACTGTCACTGTCACTGTTTTCCCATTGTTCATCGATTTGCTCAAGTGGGCACTAGTAACATGTCCATTAGTCCTGTCACAAGCAAGTGTAACCCAAGGGCATCTGCTTGCTCAGGGACAGGATGAGCCCCAAACCATTCTTCAGGTCATGGAACTGAGGTCCATAATTGTTACTAGTTTTTGGCATAACAAATAAATAAAACACAGGTAGTTTGCCAGGCTCTGCCGTGTAGGTAGTATAGTTCCATTACCCCCAAATATTTATTCTTCCCCTTTCCTTCCCTTTATTGTTATTACTGTTACTGTCGCTATCTTTGGGGAGTCACACAGTTGGTTGTTCACATGAAGGGTGGGATCAAACTCTCACCCTCACACATGCAAGGCAGGAGTTCTGCCATGGAGCCGTGTTTTCAGATCCTGATCCTAAATTCCTCTGTTTTTACTTCCAAATAAGAACACTCTCTTACATGACCATGAAGCAGCAATCCAAATCTGAAACTTAAAATTGAAACATTAGAGCGATTTAATAATATTTGGTTCTCATTCATGTTTGACCAATCATTCTATCAACACCTTTCTAAGGGATTGTTCTCCCAGTTCACACGCAGGTATTACATTTTGTGTGGTTATATCATTTTAACGCCCTACAGACTGGAACATTGATACAGCCTTTTTTTTTATCCGTGGGCATTATATTCTCCAAAACACACCTGTTTTTTTTTTTATAAAAATGACCCTTGATTGAATTTAATTGATTTTTTCTCCGTCATTAACTTTCAGTTTATTACAGAACCTTGGTAAGAAAACACAGAATTGATGCTGAGCTCTCTTTACATCCTGCTAAGTGCGCATAATTAAAATGGGCCCCTTTAACAGTGTTCTCTTTGTTATTTGACTATGGTGGTATCAGTCAAGTTTCTTTGTAAAATTATTCTTCCCCCTCTTTGCAATTCATAAATATTTTGTGGGGCATTTTGGGAAGCAATGAAATGTTCTATTTCTCATTAATCTTTCAAGGTATTGATCTTGAAATCAGTATGGGCTCAAGAACTCAGTGTGAATCAAGAAATGAGTATGGACTTAGTGGGATCAGTATGGACTCAAGAACTAACCCTTCTGACTTATATGTACAACTCATAAAGTTATAGAGAAAAAAAAAAACTCAAGCAGAGTTTGAGCCTAGAATAATAACCAAATAGACACTCCAATTTAGGGAAGTTGCATTATTCCTTATGTACTCTCTAAAGACTGGGTTTTTTTTTTTTTTTTTTGCCTTTTTGGGTCACACCCGGCAATGCTCAGGGGCTACTCCTGACTCTGCACTCAGGAATTACTCCTGGCGGTGCTCAGGGGGACCATATGGGATGCCGGGATTGAACCCAGGCCAGCACAGGCTGGCCGCATGCAAGGCAAACACCCTACCCGGGCTATCGCCCGGCCCAAGACTTTTAAATTTAATGTCAAACCAACTACAACCATAAGTTGAAGTGCCATGATAAGAGAGCACAATTTTTGGTCAAATAAATCACAGTTCCCTGTCAAGGCATAACACAGTTTTCACAGTCAACAGAAAGCAATAAATGACATGAGCTAACTTGCAATAAAACTGTTATCAGACTGTGAGCAAAAACCCATATATTCAAAGTTGTATTATAGCTGTGACAACTCAATAAATTCAGATGTCTTTTTTAATGTTAGAATATCTTCTCATTACAAGTGAGGGAGCAAGCGGTGTTTGTGTTTCCAGACATTTGTCAGTCATTCCTATACTCCTGCCTAAGTCACACTGGCTCATGTAATAGGACTTAGAAATTGTTGCCAATGGTCCACACAAGTCAATGTAATAAATATGCAGTTGGCCTGTGTGAAATCACATTTCACAAATAACTCCAGGCAGATTTATGGTGCTCAGACAGTGTGGGAATTTCCTGAGTGGTGGGGGTGAGAGGAAGGAACCAGGAGAGTGTTAGATGCACCTGTTGGGCGAAACAAAGACAGAACTGAATTAAGAGAATGGCTGCAAAAGGGAACAGAGTCAAGGAAAGAGGCAGGCCAGGGCTCACGCATCTGTCCCAGGCTTGCCTAATGAACACTTTAGGGGCTTAAGCACTGGCAGATTCTATTGTGAGGTGAGTAATGAGCATTCCTTCTTCTTTCCTTGGAGGACTCTTCTAAAGTCAATGAGGTGACAGGGGGCAAAAAAGAGCTCACAAAAATCTTGGTGAAGTCCTACAGCGAGAAAGCGGACTTTAATTTTGTAAAGCTGATTCTTCCCATCATTGTTGGTTAAAGTGTCAGGGAGCTAGCATAGGGGTCAGGCTGCCTTACCTTGTGTGCAGCTGACTTTGTCAGTTCCACATATGGTCCCTCTGCGCACCACCAGGAGTGATCCCCTGAGCACAGAACCAGGAGTAAACCCTTCACAAATGTGACTAAATCTGTTTGGTTTGGGTGCAATTACACTCTGTGCAACCCTTCTTGCCAAATCAGAACCCGCCTAGCAATGCTTTTCCTGGGGTGTGCTGATCTGATTCCAGGTCCGCCATCTCCTTTACATTTTCACCATCAATAGGGAGGACATGATCACAGACGCCAGAGTTCTCAGGAGCAAGAGCGGCCCTAGCACAGGGAAGAGACGCCAGTGAGGGAAGCCACAGTAAGTTTCATGTTTTCTTTTTTTAACCTCAGAACAGGATCTGTGGCAAGGGAAGGATGCCCAATGCATTTTCGGAAGAGGGTAACAGGACCACTACTGCACACACATGGCAAATTATGTTTGATTTGGGTGCAACTGCACTTTGAAATTAATCATGAAGGAAATATTGGGAGAGAAGCAGAAAATAAATCTAGCTTTCTGCTTGTCATGATGAAGCATGGTGTTTACTTTTAGAAGATTAATTTGATAATGCTCTGGTATGGATGGGATCTTGGAATGTGCTAATAGAGTGAGAAATACAGTTCAGGGGTGAGGGGGAGGACTTCTTAGCTCTCCCCCCCACCTCAGTACATTAAACATGACCTTCTTAGGTCATTCCTACCCAGGAGAAAATTCAAGGAAGTGAGGATGGTGATTTTTATGGCTTTTCTGTTTATTTAGGTTTAGTGTTTTGGCCACTCCCAGCTGTATTCAGGGCTTACTCCTGGCTCTGCACTTGAATCACTCCTGGCAGGCTCAGGGGATCATATGGGATACCTGGGATCAAGCCCAGGTCAGCTGCTTACAAATCAAGATCCTTATGCCCTATACTATCCTTCCAGCTTTTATTTTTTTAATTAAAAAATTGGTTTGGGGCCATACCTGCCAGTGCTCGGAGCTTACTCCTGGTTCTATGCTCAGGATCATACCTAGTGGTACTCAGGGGACCATATGCGGTCCTGCAGATTAAATCTGGGTAGGCCACATGCACAGCAAGTGACTTTGCCCACTGCACTCTCTCTAGCTCCTATTTTTTCATTTTTTTCTTTTTTGAGCCACACCCGGCATTGCTCAGGGGGTTACTCTTGGCTTTGTACTCAGGAATCACTCCTGGCAGTGCTCAGGGGACCATATGGGATGCCGGGATCAAACCTGGATCGGCTGCATACAAGGCAAATGCTCTACCCACTGTGCTATCACTCTGGCCCCCTTATTTTTCATTTTAACTTGCCACCGGTCCCTTCCCTTCACTGTGGTAGTTGTGGGAGTTTCTGTTGCATTGACTGGGGGTTGCACACACACACACACACGACTGTGATGTTTGTGTTTTTTACTCTGCGGTGCTCATCAGGGGTCATCCATGAGGTTGTGGGCCATGTACACTTGATCACAGCACTCACCCAGCTTTGTTCTTCTTTAGCTGTGGTGCTTGCACACTTACCTGCCGGGGGTCACACTCCTTAAGTGAGGCAACAAGTCATGTCTGTGCTGCTTCCCCAGGGGTCACTCTGGTACTTATACAAATGCTCCCGGGAGGGACCCCTCCTTGGCAATGTCGACTGCACATGTTTGAGTTGCTGTGGGGAATCTGTTGTCTGAGCCAGGCAGCTCTGACAGATTCCCTAGTCATGCTGCTTCCCCACACCTGTCTGTAGTGTAGCCAGAACTGCTCATGGTGCCAAGGATGGCAGACAGCAGTCAGAATTGCTCATGGTGCCAAGGATGTGAGACAGCAGAGCTGCCAGGATCAAATGGCACATGACCCAGAATCACTCTCTGTGTGGTGACACCAGGGTTTGGACTCATGGCCGTGTTTAATTATGCTGTCTTCTACACCCCTGCACACATCCTCCTTGCCCTGAAGATCGTATAGGGAGGAATTTTGAATTGATTTCCCAAAGTGAAGGATTAAAAGACAGAAGCCAGAGTGATAGTACAGTGGGTAAGGTGCTTGTCTTGCACGTAGCTGACCAGGTTTGATACCTCTGTACCCCATAGGTCCCCCCAGGAGTGATCCCTGTGTACAGAGTCCTGAGCATAGTCAGGTGTGGTCAAAAACAGACAACAACAATGTTGTCCATCAAAAAAAAAAAGAATGAAAACAAAAACTCCAAAAGCTATTGCCATCCTAACTACTTTAATGTCTGAGCTCGCGACTTCCATGGCAGATGATGACGACACACGGGGTGCTTCTGGGTGTTCTCTGAGATGCTCTTACGGGACCTCAAACCCAGCTGAGGCAACGCTCCCTATCCCTAAATTCCAAGAGTTCCACAAGACTCTTCCCATTCCAAACAATAGGAATTCTGGGAAAAAAATAAAGTAACTTAAAAAATAAATAAATACAGTATTTGGAAAGGAAATGCCCAGGAACCAAGGCAGAAGGTAGATGTGAAACAGAGCAATTCCGAGGTGAGAGGCCATCCAAGAAGACCCGAGGACACTCTCCCCAGGCAAAGGTCCCGATGGGCATGTGCTGGCATTGAATATCCTTACAAAGCCGGAAAACAGGGGAGAGATCACACTGGCTAGCACTGGAATCAGACTTCAGATGGGACCAGACTCTTGAGGCCCTCTCCAAGGGGCCTGGGATGCCACACTTAGAGCGAAAAGCAGCTGGCATCCTGGATCCTTCGGAGGGGGACAGTGGGATTCCTTCAAGACATTAAACCCCCACATAAAGGTAAGTTCTGAATTTGAGCTACCCACATGGCATGAAAATCTCAAGTGCAGATATTAGTATTAAAAATAGGTCACGAGTGGGATGGAGTTGCCAGCAAAAGCAAATGCAAAAACCTCTCTTTGAGGAATGTTTTCATCAACCAGCATACAGAGAACAAGTAAGGAAACAAGGTTCCTTGCTAAAGAGGTGCTCTCACAGTGAACACCCTAACCACACAGGGAAATGAGTAAGGGGAGAATTAGCCCCTGAGAACTGAAGACAGAGGCGGCAAAAAGCAATCAAGATAACAATAAGATGAAACTCAAGGAGGAAAGGTCTAAACTGGTCAGTGGGTGGAGAGAGGCTTGGAGAGGCTCCATAGCACGGACTCTGACCACATAAGTAGCACAGAACAGATTCAAATCAGAAACAAAGACCTGAAACTTGAAAATAGTTGATTGTCGCACCCTGGAATGAATGACTGACAGGGACAACAGGCACACAGTGTTGTAATTCTCGTAGCATTATGTTTAGAGGCAGGTAATGGGTTCAGTTTAGATCAGAAATGTATGAACTTTTTATTGCCATTGAGTTGCTATGTGAATCAATTTTGCCCAACAAAAATTGTTTTTCCTCTTTTTAAGACTTTTATCCCTAATTATCGAAATAATATATTTTTGAATCCTGGAAAAATAAACTATGAACCATGGAAAAGGTCCTACACTCTCAGTGCCTTGAGATACTATTAATATTTTAGCATAATTCCTTCTAGTTGCTCTCTCTGGGCAATCTGCTTCTATGGAGCCAAATGGATACTGAAATCAGATCTGCCTTTTATTTTATTAATTTAACATTATATCATAATAGTTTCCCTTTGTTCGTAAAGCTTGTCATAAGTAACATAAATGGTTGCATACTATTTCCTCATGGATAGCCCATTTTTTTGGATAATTCTCTTTTTATAGTTTATTTTGGTTTCTCCCATTTCTCCATAGCTTTAACTCTGCATAGATCTTTGCTCATAACTTTGCATATAAATCTTTGGTTATAGGATGGATTTTTGTCCTTAGGCTCAATTTTTGGGATTATCTTTTGCAGGGGTTTGGGGTCACACCCAGGGTGCTTAGGGGTGCTAATTCTGGCTCGGTGCTTGGGGGCTGCTTCTTGCTTCAGAGCCTGAGGGACCATGGGTACTGAGGCCCGAGGCTGCTGTGATACACTCCGCTGAGTCATCTCCCCAGCACCTACAGGGATTCCCCAAAGAGCAAGTGACAAGACTTGATCTTTTACATTCATGTTCTTAAAACATTTAAAAAGAATTTAAAATCTTAAATTCTTAAAATTTCAATTTTATTTCAATATAATTTATTGAGTGTCATATTTTAGGCCACGCCACTTTCAATTTTATTCACCGTCTCACCGTCTTCCCGTTCATCATCGATTTGCTCGAGCGGGCACCAGTAACATCCCCATATGACCTGTCTCATGCAAGTAGAGCCCAAGGGCACCTGCTTGCTCCAGGAACATAAAGAGCCTAAAACCATTCCATCAGGTCATGGGAATGAGGTCTATAATTGTTACTGGTATCTGGCATATCAAATACGACACAGGTAGCTTGCCAGGCTCTGCCGCGGCGGTAGCATACTCCTGTAGTCATCTCTAAATCCAGCATTATTTTGTTATGTGCTGCCACATAACAAAAACCGGAATCAGTCACTCTGACAGCATTCAGGAGCTTTGTCTAGGAGTAACCCTTGTCCAGGTCAGGGGGACCATATGTGGTGTTAGAGACTTGAACAGAGTCGCCACCTCTGTGGTCACTAGGTAACTTTTTTTAGCTTCATATTATGGCATATTTTTTCACTCTGCTTGTCAAAATCATCAAGTTTACTTTAGAAAATTTGATGTGTGACACACCATATGCATTTATGTATATAGAGAAAGAAAAAAAAAGGTTCATGCTTATGATTGTGTATGTGTAAAAAAGAAAAAAGTAGAAAAGAGAAGCAAGAGGAAATTCAGCTACCTTCTGTATTTTGGACCTACCTACCTTCAATATATAGGATTCAAGCAAGCAAAGAGAAAAGTTTAGTTAGAACCTTGCTAGGCACTTAAAAAATCTAAACCAGTTCACTGTTTAGATTCATAGGTGTGGCGTGCTGGTCTGCTTCACTGGATCTTTAGGCTGTATTCCACTAATCTAATTAAAGCAAAGAGGCATCTAAAAATGCCCCTTTAGACATTCTGATAGAATTCTAGAATATGATGACAACTTGTAGTTGCCTTTGAAAACTATATGACCTACCAATCTGTGTATTCCACCAGGAAAAACACTTTTCGGGGTCACTTTCACAAACTCTAGTTCTTTGTTACATATTTCAACTAAGAGAGGAAACTGTTAGTCATGCTGCTCTGTGATTAAATGGATGAAACTTTACTCACTGCAGCAGTTCTCAGTAAAGCCTGAATTTAAAAAAGAGCATTAAGGAGCTGGAGAGACGGCACAGTGGGAATGCATGCACACAGCTCACCTAGGTTCAATCCCCGGCACGACAAATGGTGACCTGAACATGGTCAGGAGTGAGCACAGAGCCGGGAGTCAGCCCTGGACCACACAGTTTGGGTGTGGTCCCCAAACAAAGTAAAATAAAACAACAAAAAAGACTTGAAATTGAATCTATATCAAATATTCAAATATTGATCTTTTGTCTCTGACCCTGACTTTGACACAGAATAATATACTATTCTGCATGTTCAGAGTTGAATTCTGTGAGATACACAGTTACAAAGCTGTTCATGATTGAGTTCCAGTCATGTTTCAACTCCCCTTCCTTCACCTGCCCACATTTCTCATCACCAATGTCCCCAGTTTCCCTCCCACAGCCCCTGCCCCCTGTCCAGCCTGTCTCTACGGAAGGCAATTTCTCTCTCTCTCTCTCTCTGTCTCTCTCTCTCTCTATCTCTCTCTCTCTCTCTCTCTCTCCTCCCCTCCTTCCCTTTCTCCCCCCCCCCCCTCCCTCCCTCCCTCTCTCCATTTAAGCATGTTAAGGCACCAGGGAAGTGACTCAGTGGTAGAGTACAGGCCTTGTGGGTTTGAAGGCAGAGTTCAATGCCCAGCAGCATCCCATATGCTGTATGCAACTCCAGCAAGATTGTTATTGGGATCCCCTGGTCAACAGCATGTGACGCAACCAAGTGTGAGTCTCCCCAGATGTTACAACAACAAAGGAGAGGGTGGAAGAGGAAATAATCTCTAAAAGAGATTCATTTTAGTTTAATCTCTAAAAGAGCTCTAAAATAATCTCTAAAGAGAATTTACGACAAATGTATGGAGGGCCACACTTGGTGGTGCTCAGGGTCATGTGCCACAGGGGGCTTCTTTGCTTTATCCAGTGGAGGGTTGGACCGTAAAGTGAATGCTTTTATCCCTGTAACGATTTCTCCAGCCCTAACATTGCTTTTCTTGACAAACAGTAACTTAAGAACATAGAAATTTAAGAAAAGGAGTTCCTGCAACTTAGTCCTTTAATTCCTCAAACAATGTCCCATGGTAAGGAAGAGGAAACTCAAAAGAATAACAGGAAAAACTACAAGCTGGTTTTCATTCGACAAAATAGTTTCTGTTGTGCTTCCACTGGTCGCTTGTGACTTGAGCCCTTCCTAACCACAGGCCTAAAACCATCCACCTAAACATCTGAGAAATGTGGGGAAGCATGAACTGTGCCCACTGCCTCCAGCTCATTACAAGTCGGGTCCTCCAGCACAAGACAGACAGATGCTCTGTCTGTCTCTGTCTGACAGATGGATGCTCTGCCTGACTCTGTCCGACACGCGGATGCTCTGACTCTGTCCGACAGATGGATGCTCTGACTGCTGCCCAAAGAAGGCAGCTTTCTTTTCCTTCTTCTTCTTTGGGGAGGCATGGGGAGTACAGGAGGCTCAACCTGACAGTGCTTAGGGCTTGCTCCATGCAATGTGCTCAGGGATCACCCCTGGCAGGCTCAGGGACCATACAGGAAGCTTCAGATCAAACCTAGGTCGCCTGTGTGCTAGGCGAACGCCTACCCGTCGTACTGTATCTCCAGCTCAGAGGGCAGTTTCTTCACTCCATCAAGAGTCCAGTTCCCTGGAAGAGAATGTCCTCTTGCTCCTCGCTCTTGGGGACCTCCTCATTTTACTAGAGTCCCTCCTATTTCAGTGCCAGATTCATGGCTTCTCACAGAAGTTTCCCTTGATATCACAAATGCATTTTTAGAAGCTATACCCAATTTTTCCTGTGCAACAATTCAAAGCCAAGAACCAGGCACTTAGGGAGTCAGGCAAGCCAAGGTTTAGAACTGTGAGTAAGTGGCCTTGCTTTTCTTTTCTCATCTGAAAAATGCAGCAATGAGAGACTCAGAGAGTAAGAATTAACACAGGCGCTTTTGGTACAGCGCCTGACACACAGATGGGTCAGAGAAGGCAGCTGCTCTCTCACAGCTGAGTGTAAGGAAGAGCTTGAGTTTAGGCTGAGGCGGCCTGGTTTGAGTGTTGGTTCTGTCAACTGTGTGACCTTGTGTCGATCACTCCAACTCTGCACTCAGGGAATAATGAGAGAACCTGATTTGTGGGGGCAATTAGAGGTGAGTGAGTGAATCCATGAAGGGATCCCAGCAACACGGAAAGTTCTCACAAAAATCACAGTCATTCTCCGGCGGCTCTGTCTGCAGCTTCTTTGCTTTTTTTCATAGGTTGCTTGTTGCAGGACTCCTCTAAGGGCCGCTGCATCTGCTCTGAATTGCCGTCCTGCAAATCACTTCGTAGATAAGGGGGTAGTCTAAATGTGGCAGTTTATCTGACCATGTATGCTGTACTAGCTGGTATAAATATTCTCTCATGCTACCACAAGCATCGTGGGACTAGCTAGATCTTACCAGCATATTTGCCTGGCCACGCAGGACCCCTAAGTAATTAGACCAGAGAGAAATGCTGTTTGCTTCCAAGCAAACAAGCATGGCTCCCTGATATACTCAACGGCAACTAAAAATACAAAACTACAATGAAGTAGAAGAGACTTGTGAAGGCTTGGAGAAATATTTAACTGGCATTAGTATTAGTCTTTGGTACAGAGACATGCCATCTCAGAAACCCCCTTCTCTACCCTATAAAGGCATTTCCAGGCAGATCTTGGCTCAAAACATTAGCATACTAAAGGGCCTAGGTGAGGTGCAGGGAGGGATTACCTAAGGGCATTTGACCCTCCCTGCTTTCCATAACAGTGGGAGGAAGGTCTGAGTTGCAGGGGTATAAAACTAGCCTGTTTCCTCTCTTGGCGCTTCTTTTGGGCTCTCTCTTTGTGAGCGCTCACCCTTCTTGGGAGTCTTGTCTTCTCCTTTTTACAAGGCCTTTACACGTGGTGGCCGCCATCTTGGCCTACACGTGGCTGGGGTTCTAGCCTGGAATCCTAAGCACCGGGCTTTTCCTTTTTGCTGATTTGTATGCCTGAACCTGTGATAAGTAAAGCCTTTTAAAACTGCATCGGATTCCTGAGTTTTTATCCATTCCTCTCCGGCTTCCGAGGTAGAAGGGAACCCACTTCCCGGCATTGTCGGGGACCCTGGAGGAGCTCCCCGACAGTTGCTTAGAGGTTTTTGTAACTTAGACATAACAGCATTTAGCAAGACTTCCAGATCTCAGTAAGCACTCCCAGTAAGATTTTAAATTTTGATGATTATTACTATGATTATTAGTATCTTACTATGTTGACAAGCTCTGTACTTTTTTTTGGCTTGTTTGTTTTGAAGCTGCACCTGACAGTGCTCAGTAATTCCTGGCTCTGCACTCAGGAATTACTGCTAGCATGCTCAGGGGCCATATAGGATGCTGGGAATTAAACCTGGGTGGGTCTCATGCAAGGCAGGTGCCCTACCCATTATACTATCATTCTGGCTCCAAACTCCATAGTTTAAAACAGATTTCTACATTTCTAAATGATCATTTATTAGAAATTAGATGCTCTCCTGAGTTGGTAACAGGAAAAAAACACCAGTATTTTCACATATGTTGAGAAAAATTAATAGCAATATAAAGAAAACACAAAATCCCTTAACCTTTCCGGAAATGTGTTGCTACTTTCTGCCTCTTTGTAAGACAGATTTTCTCTGTTCAACGAGTTAAACATATATTTATTTTCTTCAAAGTAATTTGAGACAGTCCCCTAGTATTCAGCTAAATTGAAGTGCGGGTATTTTGGAACAGTGTCTGTTGACACAAATATATTTGGCATCAGTGGAGAATTTAAAGCTACATACAGACAGTGCCATGCTCTTTTTAAAGACAAGAGAGAATGTTAATGTGGTGTGAAAATGTGGCTAAAAGCTTCCCAAGCTGCTGCTATTGTTTTTGTTTTAAACATCTGGGCATGTTGGCTACTGATTAGTAGAGCTGATAGGGTGCTTAGTTTTGTAAACATTGAAGTACACAATGCAAAAATGAAGTATACAGGGTTGGATGTTACTTTGCTCAAGAGGAGAAGCTGGTAAGATTTGTGGCAGGCAGCATGTAACTCTTTACTCACCTTCCAGCTAATTTACTCACCTAGCTAAGGACGATGTGGGCAACAGTTAGTTCCCTCACTTGTTTTTGGTCAAAGGTACATTTGATTCTCACTAAACTGTAAGTTCAGTGGATTCACCCTTGAGACTTGGACTTGGGCTTTCCTAGCTAGTTACAATTTTGGAAATCTCTTGAGGTTGAAATGAAAATGGAAGGACTCAGAAACAGACTTGTATGGGGAGAAACCTGTGTGGCTCTGAGCTTTCTGTAGTAACAATTGGCAGGTAAAGGAGTTGTGTGAAGATCTCTCCCAGCTCTGTGAAAATAGCTTCACTTTGCCTCTGAGTCAGGTTTCCACAGCCCCTACAGAGTCAAGTGGGGCAAAGGTCTAGGGACAAGGGGAAGGCACTTGCATACAGTGAACCAGGTGTGATCCCAGGCACCACATCTAGTTCCCAGAGCTCTGTCAGCAGCACAGGGTCAGGGGTAAACCCGAGCATTGCTGGGTGTGGCCCAAGAATTAAGCTACATTAAGCTCAAGCAAAGCAAAGCAAAACAAAACATAAAAAGAAGAAAGACCATCATAGATTATATGATTTATAAGTTCTGTGTCACAAACAAAAGTTTTATCCTGTTTCAAAGCATCACATATGATTACCCCAAGCATGACATATGGTCTCATGAGCACCACCAAGGAGTGACCCCTGAACACAGAACAGGAGTAATTGTTGAATACATCCGGGTGTGGCCCAAACACCCAATCACCCCAACCATACCCCTCCCAAACCACCAAAAAAAGCAAATGTGGTTTCTTTTCAATGTCAGTATCTAAGAAGTAAACAATAACAACCCACACATGTACATGTCTACACATTCGATTCAATATAATGAGCAAAGGAGTGAAGGCTTTTTTTGCATGCAGCCAAGTACGATTCAATGTCGGCAACCACTTGTGTTTCCCCAAGAACAGCCAGGAGTGATTCCTGAGCAAAGAGTCAAGAGTAAGACCTGAGCACTGCTGGGTGTTTCCTTACCACTTACATCAAATGCAGCCTAGAACATAATGACAGTTATGTGTTGAGAGGGTCAACAGACTTTGGGTAGGAGGTAACAGAAATCCAGAAAGACTTCTTGAGACCTGGAGCGATAGTACATCCGGTAAGACACAGGCCTTGGATGCAGTTGACCCAAGTTCAATCTCTGGCATCCCATATGGTCCCCCCAAGTCCATCCAGGAATAATCCCTCAGCACAGAACCAGGAAGGAACCCTGAGTACAATGGGGGTATGGCGCTAAAACCAAGCATAGACACACACAAGAAAGACTTTTGAACTCGAGGCAAAAATAAGCACAAACATTCTGAAAGGAGTTTCCCCACGACTTCTCCTGAGAAGACCCCCCCCCCGGTAGTATTAAGGCAGGGGATGTCTGTGAACTAACAATGTCTTCTGAGTGAACACACAGGTCAAAGTTCGATTTAGACAGGACTGTTACTGCTCAGGCCCTCAATAGGCAGGGAGGCAGTTTACAGACAGGGCAGGCCAGGAATGCGTCTCTCCACTCCCTGACTAATGCTGAGCATCCACTGCCCTGTGTTCTCCTTGGCAACTATCAGCAGAGGTTTCCTTATTGCACTCAGCAGTGAGATAATAAACTAAGTGAGAGGGGAGGGGCAGTCGGACAGGCATGGCTGGTGGAGAGATGGTGGTTGGTAGTGGTGAGCGAGGCAGGCCCCTGTGGGGCTAGAGGCGCTGAAGACTGGCCTTACAGCTGATGCAAGATCTAGGAAGAAGACACAGGCAGAACTATTTCGCTTGACCTAAATGTAGGCATAAGCTGCTCCCACTGAATGACCTGGAGAGGCCTCATGGAAAAGCGTGAGTTCCATTTTCAGGGACACTTAGCAAGTTTCTGACTTCTTAAACTAGGAATCTTCAAATAGTGTGAATAGTGAAGTTTTACACAATTTCACTTCAAATAGTCTGAAAATTTTTGGCAATAGTAGGTTTCTGGCGCTCTCTCTCTCTCTCTCTCTCTCTCTCTCTCTCTCTCTCTCTCACTCACTCACTCCTGTGTGTCATTTCTCAGGCACAAGGGCTCAGTATTGGGAAGAATTTACCAAGCCCTGATCCAGGCTATGAGGGGGAATAGGCTGGTGAACATAAAAGAGAGGGCTGAGGAGTATCACAGAGAGCAGCCCCTTGCCTCTCTCATTCCAGACCTTTAAAGAGGCACTGCTAGATAATTGGTCAGCAAGTCACCAACCTCGGCATAAACTTTGGCTGGCCGGCCACTATACAGGAGCCAAGCACAGCTGCTAAAGTGTGTCAGGGGCAGTAGTTCTCCATTGCTTTCCCATTTACCCCCCATTGAGCAGCAGCGCTCTGGTCCCTCTCGCTAATCTCAAGCTCTGTATTGTTCGCCTCATGTCACAGAAACAAATCCCTGCACACTTCTAGAGGTTGGAGGGCCAAGTGCAATGTGCGCAGGTTGGGTTGGGTTGGGCGCCACGGTGGTGGTGGGAGGACAGTCCCCCTGGGTCCTAGCCCTGGCGAGCTGGCAGCTGCTCTTGGCTCCCTACCTGGTGGATCTCTTTGTCTCGGTGTCCAGCCTTCCTTATATTAAAAGGACACCAGTCATATTCTATTGGGGTTCATCCACATGATCTCAGTAACTTCTTACCTCCATAAAGATTCTGTCCCAAAAAGAGACTCACTGTTGGGGCACTAGGGGTTAGAATTTCAAACACACACACACACACACACACAAAAAATTATTTTTCGGAAAGATACATTATTCAGCCTTATACTCAAAAAAAAACACTCCACACCCTGCCCAAATAGTGTTCCTATTCGCTGACACATTATTCATCCATTTCTTGAAGATTTCCTTCTACTAAATATGACTTCTAGGGGGCCAAGTTCTTTGTTTTGTTAGCGGATGCAGCTCCAGTGTCTAGCTCACTGCCTGAGAGTGGCAGGCCCTCGATAAATATTCATGAGCAGATGAATGCATGTTATGAAGCCATTATAAATTACTCTGCAAAAAAGCAACGGCAGAGAAAGATGTTCTGGCACATTGTGAAGAAAGCGTATTAAAAAAACAGCATATGTAGCATAGTTTTATTTTTTAATTATATGTATATAAATAATCGATTATCCTGTGGGTTTGGGTCATACCTGGTAGTACTCAGGGGATACTCCTCAGTTTGCGCGTGGGCAGGGAGGAGTGTCACTCTTGGTGGTGCTTGAGTGACCAAGAGGTGTTGGGGATCAAAGCCAGGGTTCCCCACAAAGCATGTGCTCAATCCTCTAGCTTTCTCCCTATCCCCCACACCACTGATCTTTTTGGGGAGGGGCATATCCTGTGCTGCTCATGGGGTTACTCCTGGCTCTGCACTCAGGAATCACTCCTGGAAGTACTCAAGGGGACCATATGGGATGCTGGGGATCAAACCTGAGTCAGCTGCTTTTAAGGCAAGTGTCCTACCTGCTCTACTATCACTCCGACTGCACACACCACAGTCTTTTGGTTTTTTGTTTTTTGTTTTTTTGCTTTTCGGGTCATACCCGGCAATACTCAGGGGTTACTCCCTGGCTTTTCGCTCAGGAATTACTCCTGGCAGAGCCTGGGGGACTATATGGGATGCTGGGGATTAAACCCAGGTTGGCTGCATGCAAGGCAAATGCCCTACCCCCTGTGTTATCACTCTGACCCCGATTCTTTTTATTTTTTTATTATACCACCGTGAGATGTAGTTACAAAAGTGTTCATTTTGGGTTTCAGTCATAGTGTTTCAGGACCCATCCTCCAGCAGTGCTAATTTCCCTCCACCAATGTCTCATGATTCCCCCTCCCCCAGCCTGCATCTATAGCAGGCAATTTTTACTTCTCTCTCTCTCTCTCTCTCTCTCTCTCTCTCTCTCTCTCTCTCTCTCCCCCTCTCTCTCTCTCTCACTGAGGCAGTATTTTATTTTTTTTATTTTTATTTATTTATTTATTTATTTATTTATTTATTTATTTATTTATTTATTTATATTTTTATGGGTTTGGGTCACACCCGCAATGCTCAGGGGTTTCTCCTGGCTCTGCACTCAGGAATTACTCCTGGGGGAGCTCGGGAGACCATATGGGATACCGGGATCGAACCCAGGCCGGCATGGACTGGCCGCATGCAAGGCAAACGCCCCACCCACTGGACTATAGCTCTGGCCGTATTTTTTTTAAAAAAATATTTTATTATACCACCGTAAGATATACAATTACAAAATGTTCATGTTTGAGTTTCGGTCATATAGTGTTCCAATACCCATCCCTCCACCAGTGCCCATTTCCCACCACCAATGTCCCCGATTCCCTCTCCCCCCATCCCCCATCCTGCCTCCATGGTGGTTCTTTATCTCCTTTCTCTCTCTCTCTCTCTCTCTCTCTCTCTCTCTCTCTCTCTCTCTCTCTCTCTCTCTCTTTTTGCTTCCCTTTCTTACACATTGTGGATTGTAATACGCACATTTAGAGGTTATCATGTGTATCTTTTTGCCTATATTCAATGCTCAGTTCTCAGATGGTACCATCATTTTCAACAATTATCAGACACTGTTCCCTACTCTGTCTTACCTAGCCTATGACTCCCACACATTTGTGGTATACCAGATTTTGAGATAAAGTCCGTGTCATGGGGATTGGGCTGTGTCCAACTGTGCAGTCCAGACCAGAGAATAACTGTGGATTGTGTTGCGTGGGGTTTTCTGACTTCTGGGAGACTGGGGGAGGACAGGCCAAGGAGCAAAAAACCTGACCCCACTCCAAGATGCCCCATCAGCCTAGGATGGGGGTGGGCAGGGCAGAGACTCCCGCCCGCGCACCTGAATACCTGGTATCTGGCAGAGAGCCCCAGCAGCAGTTCTGGGCAGGGCCAACACTAGGCCTTTGTGGAGGGAGCCAAGGGGGCCTGTTTTTTAAAATTATTTTATTATACCATCTTTAGATATACAATTACAAGATGCTCATGTTTGAGTTTTGGTTCTACAGTGTTCCAACACCCATACCTCCACCTGTGCCCATCTCCCATCACTAATGTCCCCACTTCCCTCCCCCCCCCCCCCAATCTGCCTCCATGGCGGGTTCTGTATCTCCTTTCTCTCTCTCTCTCTCTCTCTCTCTCTCTCTCTCTCTCTCTCTCTCTCTCTTTTACTTCCCCTTCTTACACATTGTGGATTGTAGTATATTCTAGGACATGATTGGTTCTCCCTGTTGTGTCTGAGTCTCTGCATGATATGGCCGGTTGCCCTGGGGCAGTTCATGGGCAGGGCCACTGGGGCCTCCAGGAATCAGAGAGGGGAAGGGGGTGGCCCCAGCTCCATCTCACGAATGCCCGGTGACTTCCGCTTCTGAGGACTGCCTACCTGGGCTTGAACTGGGCTACTCTGTTAATCTGGTCTTGAGATCAGCATCTCTCCTGGGGCCGGCTCTGATGTGCTGTGATGTCCGGACAGCGAAAATGGCGGCTATTGTGATGGGTGAGTCTCATCTAGGTGCTTCTGAGGCCCCACAGAGGTGACGGGCCTCCCAAAACACATCATTCCTCCCTGGAGCCTCATGGTCAGCTTAGCTTAGGAAGAGCCGGATGGCAGCTCTCCCCATTGTGTCTGAGTCTCCCGACCCTGGTTTTTAAAATGAAAACAAACCTTGGAGAGATAGGTCACAAAATGGCAGCTTGGGAGTGTGATTTGGGTCTATTTTTATTTCTCTCCTTTGTTTTTCACATTGCTCTTTAGTGAATTTTCTGTAAGAGGATAAAGATAATAGAATGTATTAAAGTTAATAAAAGATATTTTTTGTCACAACTTGACTAATAATTATGTAAAGAGAAAAAAATATATCTTTTCCCAATGGGCACTGGTGGGGAGCTCACACATGGACAAGGACTTGGCACTAAAGCTGAGAGCAGCCTGTGGGGGCACCCAGCTTGATTCAAGCCCTGACCCCCCACTTTCTGCATTTGTCATCTCAGGAATCTTTGTCACAGGTACTGACTCTGGACTTCTGATCTGTGAAATGAATGACGATGTCCACACAAGACTTATCTCATCTCTGGGTCAATCTAAAATGATATTCTTTCAATCTCAATGATACAAGACTTTTCTCATCTCTGGGTCAATCTAAAATGATATTCTTTCAATCTCAATGATTTGAAAATTTCAGAACATAAGTCCGAAGTTCAGCTCAGTAGTTTGGCTCCCTTCCCTTCCTCTCTCTTTCCTTTCCCTCCCTTCTCTTGCTCCCTCCCTCCCTCCCCTTTCTACCTTCCCTCACTCTCTCCATCCTTCACTGCCCTCCCTATCTTCTTTTCCTCCTTTTCTTTCTCCCTCCCCTCCATTTTCTTTCCCTCCCTTTCATCCTCTCCCTCCATCCTGCCCTTCTGTCCTACCCCCTCCCTTCCTTCCTTATTTCCTGTTACTCAGACTCAGTGATGCTTTGGGCCACCAGGCAGAGCCATCCCAGCAGTGTTCAATGGTCACCAGCGATACTCTCTGGTGGTGGTTTGCATACAGCATTGGGGATCAAACTCAGTGCCTTGCACATGCAAGATATGAACTTCATTCCTTTAAACTATCTATCCTGGCTTCACTATTGTTTTTTCTTTTTGGGTCACACTCGGCAATGCTCAGGGGTTTCTCCTGGTTCTGCACTCAGGAATTACTCTCTAGTGGTGCTCGGGGGACCATATGGGATGCCGGGATCGAACCCGGGGCGGCATGGGCCGGCTGCATGCAAGGCAAACTCCCCTACCCGCTGGACTATGGCTCCGGCCCCATTATTTATTTTTAAAAAATCTGTTCTTTTTTCTAGGGCAGGCCAAGCAAGATCCAGATAGCCCTGCTGCTGTTGGTGCACACTGGTTTAGGGTAGGCAAATCAGGCCATGACTACAGTGCCAAAATTAGGAGCCATTAATTAATTCAGTAACCAAGATAATATGCTAGTGGAATATTTAATTTCTTTTTAATTATGTTTTTATTAAGGCACTATGATTTATAATACTGTTATAACAGTTTCAGTTATACAATGCTCCAACACCAATCCAGCACTGTCAACTTCCCTCTGCTAGTGTCCCCAGGTTCCCTATAGCCCCAGCCTGACTCCTTACAGGCACATCTTGAAGCTCACTTATTGTAGTTTAGATCTCCAGGTTGCAGCATTGTGGTCTCTGTGGGTTTCATGTATATAAGAATCTCACCTTTACTGCTGGCTAGGGCCCCTGGCCCTCCCTGTTACTTCCATCTGTTTTTTCTTCTTTCCCTCTCAATTTCTTACTGAAATATTTTTCAATTATTTAAAAATCTGTAAAAAAAGGGCTAGAGTGATAGTGCAGTGGGTAGGGTATTTGCCTTCACTCGGCAAACCTGGGTTTGATCCCCAGCATCTCATACAGTCCCCTGAGCCAGAAGTGATTCCTGAATGCAGACAGGAATAACCCCTAAGCATTGCCTATTTGCTCCCATTTTAAAAAATCATAATAAATAAAATGTCAGTAATTTTAATAAACACAGACTCAGTTGTACTGACTTATTTGCCTCACTCTAAATTGTGGTTCAGCTCAGCACTGCTCCTGACCCACAGCCCTCAAGGAGGACACCTTCAGTGTTCTAAATGAGCATTACTACTTAATCATCATTGACTGGTCCCACTGTCCTGAGCTGCAGAACCCACCTTGTTCAACTGTGATTGTTTGGCTTTCCAGTCAAGGTCTAGCAATGATGCCTGGGGTGAAAGTGCATCTTTTATACCTGGCTTATTTTTCTCCTACCTCGACAACTGATCACTCGTACTCTTTAATCATGGTTCCTTCCTTCACGAAGCACTCTGTGGAGCGAATTTTCCCTTTTTCTCTTATAGAAACATAAAAATGCCACCAAAGCATGATTTCTACCTCAAAAAAAAATCCCTAAGCTGAGTTTGCCGATGTTGCAGGCTCGTCCCTTGACAATTCCAGTGAAGGACATCCAGACCTTGGCAGACCTGCTCCAGAAACAGGCAGTTGTGAACAGTGTGTTCTTACCATCTTCTCTGTCTCATTTAACACAGGACATTTTATTTGCTGAAACCACACATCGGCTATCATCAGGAAACGGTTCTGTTCCTATAGCATGCATAGTTTAGGGAAACCTCTTGCTTCTATCAGTTGGACTTAATGTACACATTACTTTCAACTGTTTGGATGTCATGAAGTGAACATCACTGATGGCAAATTTGTTTCTGAAAAGATGTTTAGAAATCAGAATTTTTTTTTCTGCTCACTAAAAAGAAACACTCCAGAGGGAAAAGGAGTTTTGGTAGTGCAAAAGATGTAGATTTGGTTACAGTAAGGTCCATTCTAAGACCATGCTCTGGATAAACATCATAGGTAAGAAATTATGTTAATGGATTCATTGGTGGTGGGAAATGTACAGTGGTGAAGGAATGTGTGTTGAAACATTGTATTACTGATAACCAATCATGAACAAATTTGTAACTTTGTATCTCATGGTGAATCCATTAAAAATCATGTTAAGATGTTGAGTTTCTTATCCAAGGAACTGCCATTAAGGTTTATTCTCCCCCCCCCTTTGAAGAAATGCAGCTTGAAAATATCCCTCACACTGTGTTTCAGAGTAGTGTGTTACTAGAGGGGTGACACGCGTTGGCATGTATGTGACCAGTAAGAAAGTCTGAATATTCTATGCTACCAGGCTACGTGGATATGCCACCAGGCACCTGTCACGGGAGTGAAGAAGCTAGCAGGGAAACACTAGCCTTAGGAGAGTGAATAGTACAAAAGAATTGGGAAACGGGGCTGACACTCAGAGCTGCCCCCTGCAGTGTGGCCTCCCTGGAGCCATCTCCATTGCCCATTGCTAGAATTGCTCTAGCTGAAACCCATTGTGCTTAAGGGTTGTGCAGTCCTCCCCTGTATGCTGTATGATATTGTCATCCGTAAAAATAGGAGTATTATAAATTTCTGCCTGAGAAGATGCTATAGAGAACCAGAAACTAGAATATGTGAGTAGATCATCCTTGATCACTTGATCACTGAATCCCGTTATTCATCGATTTGCTCGAGGGGCGCCAGTAACATTTCCATTGGACCCTATCCGTGCCAATGTAGCCCAATGGCATCTGGTTGATTCAGGAATATGAAGAGCCTCAAACCATTCCTTCAGGGGTCTTAACAAGGAAGTCTGACCATCTTGTAGGTGGGCGGCCACGTGATCTTTGACATCCGTGGGATCCAGTCGGTAATGGCTCTAGTCCAGCGGTTGTCTCCAAATCGCATTACATGTCCAGCCCATCTGATTTTCGATGCCTTGGCAAACGAGACAGCGTCCCTGATTCTGGAATAGCGGCGGAGGTCAGAACTCCGGTTCCTTCTCTCACTTGAGTGAGGCGTGATATTCAAGCATAGCTCTTTCGATGCCTCTCTGGGAGACCCGAATAGCATTCTCATCCTGCTTTCGTAGGGCCCAGGTCTCTGAGGCGTATGTTAATGCAGGGAGAATGGTGGAGTCGAAGAGATGTGCCCGGGCCGGGAGGTTCTTTGTCCTTTTAGCTATTTCTTGATGCCTTTGAAGGCATTCCATGCCACTCTCTTCCTCCTGCGCAGCTCAGATTTTAGGGTCGTTCATCATGTTGACTTCTCGACCTAGGTACACATAACTGCTGCATTCAGAGATGTTTGTTCCATTGAGAGTGAATGGGGCCTCTGGAACTAGTTCATTTCTCATGAACATAGTTTTCTTCAGATTCAGCTGTAGACCTACCTTTCCACATTCTCGGTCAAAGTCAGCCAGCATTTGTGCCGCTTGGCTAATGTTTGGTGTTATTAGAACGATGTCATCAGCGAAGCGGAGGTGGTGTAGTTGCCGACCATCTATCTTCACTCCCATTCCTTCCCCATTCTAATTGTCTCATGATGTTCTCGAGGGTGGCACTGAAGAGTTTTGGTGAGATGGTATCACCCTGTCGAACCCCTCTTTGACATCAATGATCACTTCTTTGTAGAATGGTGAGATCCTGGTGGTGAATCCGTAATACAGCTCCACGAAGGATCTTGATGTATTGGGTTTGAATACCCTGTTTGACTAGGGCTTCGATGACTGCTTCAGTCTCCACAGAATCAAAGGCTTTCTGTAAATCAATGAACGTGAGACAGAGTGGCATCTTGTACTCCTACAAACCTCAATGAGCTTGGTTACTGTGTGGATATGGTCGATTGTGCTGAATCCTTTCCGGAAACCTGCTTGCTCGCATGGTTGACCTTCATCTAGTGTTCTGCTAATCCTGTTCAGGATGACTCGTGTAAACAGCTTGTAGATGACGGACAACAGGCAGATGGGGCGATAGTTGCCGATGTCGTGAATGTCTCCCTTCTTGAACAGTAGAACTGTCCTGCTGGTTTTCCATTGGGAGGGGCACCTTGCATTCGGACAGGTAGCGTGTGAAGAGCCGAGCTAGTGTATTGATGAGTACCGACGGCAGATTCTTCAGATGTTCGGGTCTGACTTTGTCTGGGCCTGGTGCTGTTCCCTTCTTTACCCGATGAGATGGCATGTCGGATTTCAGAAGGGAGAACGTTGGGAATGACATATCCATCCTGTGGAATTTGGTATGTGGGCAGGTGGATGTGGCTATCAAAGAGATTTGAGTAGAAGTCCTGGATAATCTTCTCCATTGCCTTTCTGGAAGATGTGATAGATCTATCAGGGCGTCGGAGGGCAGTCATCTTGGTCTTATAGTTGGCGAAGGACAGGCGGGCAGTGCGAATACTTTTCCGGTTTCTGCTGCATCTTCCAGTATTTCTGCTCTTCTGTCTTTGAGGTCTGCTTTTATCGCTTCTCTGCACTGTTTAGCAAGCTTGGGCGTTAGCATTAGGTCTCCTGAGGCTCGCGCCTTGCCACGTTGGCGAATGAGCTCAAGAGTTTCTGAAGACAAGCGTCCTTTTGTGTCTTTCTCTCTCTCGGCATTCTTCGCACAATCATGGAGGTGCTGAACCAGTCAGTTGTATTCTTCATCGATGTCATCAATGATGGTATCTTCCCATGTTGCCGCAATGGTGCCAAAGAGTTCCCAGTTGGTGGTCGTTCTGGGAGTTCTCTTCTTAAACTTTGCAGCCTTTTCTCCCCGTTGCGGGAAGTAGAATTTTGCCGAAGGAGACGGTGGTCCAATCCTGTGTGGAATTTGGGGGCGACAGCAACATCGGTCAGACAAAACCGTCGATTGAAGATGATGTGGACAGGTACACCCGGCAGAGCAGAAACCAGCTTTCCCCTTGCGTGGCGGCCGATGGCGGCGCCGATTTACCTCCAAATTACCACAAATATTCTACCCACCCCTCTGAGAGAGCCCCACAAAGTAATGAGAATATAGTGCCCGCATGGCAGAGCCTGGCAAGCTGTCCGATGCGTGTTCGATATGCCAAATCCAGTAACCACATCATGTGAGTAGAGATGATTGAAAACTAAGGTATAACTTTAACAGTTATCAGCTTGTGACTGTTGTTAATCTCTGCATCTTTTCATTACTTTATCCATTTATGAAAGAAAAGTGCTTTGATATCACTGCAAAGCAGGCATTATATTTAGTGCTGGGTATAGAAAAAGGGAGGGGAGTGAAAGAAGGAGTGGACTAGCTCTGTCCTTAGAGAATGCCTAGTTTAGTGGGGCTAGCAATCATCATAGAACATGAAGACACAAAACATCCAGGTTAGAGAGATGTTCAGAAAGAACTAATTACACTGAAGATGAAGGACCTCACTGACTACAAAGCTCAGTAAAACATTACAGAGGAGGCTCTATTTGAGATAAGTCTCCAAGATGAGTCAAGGTTTACCAGATAGCCAGAGCGAGGCAGCGCTAACCCTGTGCTCTGACTGCGGGAAGAGTAGATTTGACCGGGACACTGGCTTCTGCTGCTCCTAAGATTTTTTTCAACCTCTTTCACCTCTTCTGGGAACAATATTGATTGCATAATCAGAGTATCTTTCTTAGAGGAATGCTTTATCTGTGTGGTAAATAACACTGAGAAGAGACACCCCCCATGCCACATGGGGAGTGTGGCATTACTCAACCTAGACGGATCAAATAAATAGTTCACAGAATTCAGCATGCTCAGAGACAGACCTAGGCTCTTGGTACAATAAAATAGTGTAAGGTAGGTGTGTGTGTGTGTGTGTGTGTGTGTGTGTGTGTGTGTGTTTCTCCTTCCCATACGGAGGGAGGAAAGGGAGAGGAAGAGAGGGGAAGAATTGTTCATGGTTTTTTTTTTTTTTTTTTGCTTTTTTGGGTCACACACGGCAATGCTCAGTGGTTTCTCCTGGCTCTTCACTCAGAAATTACTCCTGGCGGCGCTCGGGCAACCATATGGGATGCCAGGGATCGAACCCGAGCCGGCACAGGGATTGAACCCGAGCCGGCACAGGGATCGAACCCCAGCCAGCACAGGCTGGCCGCGTGCAAGGCAAACACCCTACCCGCTGTACTATCGCTCCGGCCCCAAATTGTTCATGTTTTTACAACAATGAGATACCACTTTACACCACAGAGACTGGCACATATTCAAAAGAGCAAGAACAACAAGTGCTGGTGTGGATGTGGGGAAAAGGGGACACTCATCCATTGTTGGTGGGAATGCCGGCTGGTACAGCCTTTCTGGAAAACAATATGGACATTCCTCCAAAGACTAGAAATTGAACTCCCATTTGACCCAGCCATACCTCTCCTGGGAATCTACTCTGGGAAACCAAAAATACACAGCGGAAACACCATCCCTACTTTTATGTTCATAGCAGCATTATTCACAATAGCCAGAATCTGGAAGCAACCAGAGTGCCCGAAAATCGATGACTGGATAAAGAAGCTTTGGTACATCTACACAATGGAATACTATGCAGCTGTTAGGAAAAATGAAGTTATAAAATTTGCCTATAAATGGATGGACATGGAGAAGATTATGTTGAGCGAAATTAGCCAGAAGGAGAGAGACAGATACAGAATGACTGCATTTATTTGCATAACATAAATATATATGTACATATTATGATACCAATATCCAAGGTCAAGTGAAACATATATCAGGAGGTCTTGTCAAAGGTGGAAATTATCACAAACGTGTGGGAGTCAGAGGCTAGGTAAGACAGAAAATGGAACAGTGTGCTAACAATTGTCGAGGGTACTAATGCCAACCTAGAACTGAGCATTAAATAGAGGCAAAAAGATACACATGTCAACCCTTTAATATATGTTCTGTAATCCATAGTCTGGAAGGGAAGGAAAAGAGAAAGAGAGAGAAAGGGAAAGAAATAAAGAACCTGCCATGGAGGAGGGCTGGGGGAAGGGGGAGGGAACCAGGGACGTTGGTGGTGGGAGATGGGCACTGGTGGAGGGATGGGTGCTGGAACACTGTATGACCAAAACCCAAATATGAACTTTTAATTGTATATCTTTGTAATTGTAAAAATAAAAAATTAAAAAAAATCTATTCCTAAAAAAAAAAGAATTGTTCATGTTTTTAAAAGTGTGCTTTCTAGTCAAGCATACCTCTTATATTTCCTGGTGTTTACATTTATCCAGATTATTGCCCTAATCCTCTCTGATAGCAATATTTTAGAGGTTCTTCATGTTAGATGTCTTTCTTGTGAAGATGAGTTGATTTGTCTCATTAAAGGGCAAGAGAATCATCAGAAAAAAATTGTGTTTTAAAATCTAGGATCTTTGTTTCAAGGCCACAAATGGTTTCATAGGGGCTCCACCAAACTTTTCCTTGCTGTCCAATCTAATGAAACATCCTCATCCTAAAGAGTTTTTGACGTCTTGATCTGAAGAGGCTGCTATCAAAAAGACTAGCACAGAAACTGAAGGAAACA
Organism: Cryptotis parvus; assembly: GCA_021461705.1. Classification (NCBI taxonomy): domain Eukaryota; kingdom Metazoa; phylum Chordata; class Mammalia; order Eulipotyphla; family Soricidae; genus Cryptotis; species Cryptotis parvus. The sequence continues at coordinate 28,063 of JAJIBD010039147.1, read as the reverse complement.
TGTTAAATGACTACAAGGAAATGATTCTAGCTTCAACGAAGGCATCATGGCCAACGATTCCACTGAGAGAGGAAAAATTGACATGCCTTAAAAGTACCAAGAAAGCACAAATAAGATAGTGGAAACAGTCAAATGCAAAAAAGGCTGAGGGCAAGAAGCATTAGGAAGATTGGGGGAAGAAATAGAAAGCATTTAATGTGTTTGTTTATTCACAGTCTTCTTCCAAAGTGGATTTGGCAATGAGTTTATTTCCTGGGCAAGTCTAGAGGAGAGCTTTCTTATGAAACTAGATGAGTCCAGCTCTCATGCTGTTAGAGACTAACATCTGCTTTTGAGAGCCAAAGTCTGAGCACGTTGGTCACTTCCACATAAAATACCTCAATATTTGGAACTGGAACTGCAGTGGAATCAGATCAGAACTTGCCTGATTCATGGGCATTAACTGCCCTGATAGTGTTAGCAGGCAAAACCCACACCTTATTAAAATAACTTACAGGAGCCAGAGTGATAGCACAGTGGGTAGGGCATTTGCCTTGCACATGGCCCACCCTAGATTCAATCTCCAGCATGCCATATGGTCCCCGAACATGACCAGGGGTAATTCCTGAGTGTAGAGGCAGGAAATACCCATGGGCATTACCAGGTATGACCCAAAAAGACAAAAAAAAAATCTTCCAGTGTATTCTTTAAAGTAAATTAATAATCTGCAGAGATAGTTCAGTGAGCTAGAGTTAACACATCACATGGAGGAACTCTGGGTACATTGCCTAGTCCCCTAAGCACCTCTGGAAATAATCCTGACATGGAGCCAGGAATAGGATCAAACAATAATAATAACATTCATATTCTCATCTCATGTGGTTCATGTGGCAACATCAAACTTACACACTATAAGGAGAGAGTAGGTGGAAGAATAATTCTGAAGGAGTGGAAAGCGACAGGCAGAGGCGGCACTGAATGGTTTACTGAACTATGAGTACAGGCACCTTAGAAAGTTCCATGTACTAAAGAAATCCAAGTTATATTTTTCTGAAGTTAGTTATGAGAATGGAATTAGAAATCACATTGTTCCTCATTACATCAGGTCACCAGCAATTCCTAATATTTCTGTTCACATCAAACCTTTGAGAATATGAGGACAATTGTATACATGTTACGTGTCACAATTCCATAAAAAAACTAGTCCCATAAAACTGAGCATTGAGCTCAGGTAGAGGGATATACATGATAACCACTAAGTGGATGTATTGCAAGCCACATTGCACAAAGAAGGGAGAAAGAGAGAGGTAGAGAAATAGAGAGAGAAACAGAGACAGTCAGAGAGACGGAGAAGAAAATTGCCTCCATGGCAGGCAAGGCAGTTGGAGGGAATACTCTGGGGACATCAGTGTTGGGAAATGTGCACTGGTGGAGGGATAAGGAGGTGCTGAAACACTGTATGACTGAAACCCAATCATGAACAGCTCTGTAATTGTCTATCCCATGGTGATATAATAAAATCTAAAAACAAAACAAACAAGCAAAAAATAACTAGTCCCAATACTTAAGATGGAATCCAGTTTGTTACAATACATAAACAAATTTGACATCCATAAAATCTTTCTGTCTGATCTTGTCTGAATCTATAGATTAAGCCTTGCTCCACATTTTAAATACTCTTGGTTAAAGAAAATACCGATCCAGGACTACTTATATAACTTTTAAACATACATGTTCAAAAGGCTATATGATTTTATTAGAATGGGAAGGAATGGGAGTGAAGATAGATGGTCGGCAACTAAACCACCTCCACTTCGCTGATGACATCGTTCTAAAAACACCAAACATTAGCCAAACGGCACAAATGCTGGCTGACTTCGACCGAGAATGTGGAAAGATAGGTCTACAGCTGAATCTAAAGAAAACTATGTTTATGAAAAATGAACTAGTTCCAGAGGCCCCATTCACTCTCAATGGAACAAACATCTCTGAATGCAGCAGTTATGTGTACCTAGGTCGAGAAGTCAACATGATGAACGACCTAAAACCTGAGCTGCGCAGGAGGAAGAGAGCGGTATGGAATGCCTTCAAAGGCATCATAGAAAAAGCTAAAAAGACAAAGAACCTCCAGCTCCGGGCACATCTCTTCGACTCCACCATTCTCCCTGCATTAACATATGCTTCAGAGACCTGGGCTCTACGAAAGTAGGATGAGATGCTATTCGGTTCTCCCAAAGAGGAATCGAAAGAGCTATGCTTGAATATCACGCCTCACTCAAGTGAGAGAAGGAATCCGGAGTTCCGACCTCCATCGCTGTTCCAGAGTCAGGGACGCTGTCTTGTTTGCCAAGGCATCGAAAATCAGATGGGCTGGACATGTAATGCGATTTGGAGATGACTGCTGGACTAGAACCGTACCGACTGGATCCCATGGGATGTCAAAAGATCACATGGCCGCCCACCTACAAGATGGTCAGACTTCTTCGTCAAGACCCTGAATGAACAGTTTGAAGCTCTTTGTATTCCCAAAGCGACCAGATGCCATTGGGCTACACTGGCACGTGATAGGGTCAAATGGAAATACTACTGGTGCCTGCTCGAGCAAATCGACGGATAACGGGATGTCAAGTGATCAAGTGAAGTGATGATATTTCTTACATTTTTTTTCTTTTTGGGTCATACCCGCGATGCTCAGAGTTTTCTCCCAGCTCTTCACTCAGAAATTACTCCTGGCCATGCTAGGGGGACCATATAGGATGTTGGGGATCGAACTTGGGTCAGCTCCATGTAAGACAAATGCCCTACCTGTGCTATCGCTCCGGCCCGTGATGTTTCTTACTTAGGTTGAAATCTTTCCTTACAGAGTGTGACATAATGTGTTGCTCTTTAATATCCAGTCCTTCCTTCTGCATTAGTATACTCAACAATTACACTTTCTAGCTTTCCTTGCAGCTATGTGCAGTCATGTGACTATGATATGTAAGCGTTACACCATGTGGCTCTTGTAGACCCCTCCACCTCAATCTTTCTTCTCCACACTCTCTAAAAATAAAGTTAAAATAGATGGGAATTACCATCCATCCTGGGCTGTTGACATACATTCTAGAAGATTAATTTCATTGTAATATGGCCCTTGTTTATCTTGGCAATAGCAATGTCCTCAACAATAAAATGTGGTGGTATGTAGTAAGGGAGCAAGTATTAGATGAGTATTGAATGAGTGAATCTATGACACACCCACATCAAAACACTCATAGAGTTCTCCCAAGGGCGGCTTGCTATCAGCAGGCTATGTGAGGTTTCAATTTTTATATTCAGACATTTACAAATTTATAGTTTAGAGACTATGTTATGATTTTGATGTATAAAGTTATTACTCCTTCACCATGACCAAAGTGTCTAAGACCCTCCACTACAGTTCTTAATGTCATTTTCAGGTAGATTCAGGTTTTTGGTGAATTCAAGTCACACCCCTACCTTTTGTATCCCCTTGCCTTACAGACCTACCTCTACCACAGAAGCAAAGGGCTTTTGCTAAATTCTCTCCAGTGCTCTCTTCAAACAAAATATTTTCAAACATGCTCTCAGAACAGTGCTTTCAAGTATTTTTCTGCTTGGCAAGTTTAAAATTCTTTAATATTCAAGATCATGCATAACTCTTATGTGAATCCATGCTTACGTGCTGGTTCTATTTTGTAACTTAATTTTAGGTGTTGTCTCAAGCATGTAAGAATCATCCAAAATGTCATCAAATGTCATTTCTAGGACTTTAGACAATATTATTATCATTTAATGTTAAAGATTTCACTATTTACTGAAACCGAATGATGAAAATCCTCTCCCATCTTCTACTTTTTGGACCACACTTATTTACACAGGAGTTTGGCAGGTTTTGCTCAAATTTCTTGGTTGTTGTGGTCATAATGGTGTGTGTATGTGTGGGGGTGTCACTTGTTGCAGTGTGCCAAGGGTCAAATTTCTTTGGAATCTACCCACCTTTGAGGAGAGATACTGTAATTTGGTCACATACATGTAGCTTTTCTGAAGGTAGGTCTCTTGATACATGATCTTCTCTTTTCAGAGCAATTTTTTCACATAGATGTCTGTGAAACAGAGAAATAGAGGTCATCAGATGTGTTCTTCCTAAACCCTCCTCAGACAGAAATATCTCTATGACCACACTGATGCTTTCTTCCTCCTTGCTTTGACTCTTTAGCAGACCAAAGCTAACTTCTGCTCTGCACTTCATCACTTGGGCCTTCTGCAGACTTTGATTCATTTCATTTCCCTTCTACCTGACAAGTATTTTTCTCATTTTTCTCTTAAAAAGAAAAATTATCTTTAACCACTCTTTCCCCTCTAATTTCTATTACATTTCTTTTTTCAAATGCTTATAAAGTCCTTGGGACTCGCCCACCATACTAGCTGCTGCCTTCGCTGTTTGGATGCTGGGATGCTACCTCAAGACCAGATTAACAGAGCAAAACCAGTTTGAGCTCAGGTAGGCAGCTCCCAGAAGCGGGAATCATTGGGAATTTGTCAGATGGAGTCAGGGGTCGGCCCTTCCCCCCTCCATTTTGTCGAGCCTGGTGGCCCGCCCAGGAGCTGCCCTGGGGCGACCAGCCATAGCATGCAGTCTCAAACGGGGCTGGGGAAACTGGAACTCTGCTCTCCTCAGGCTCAGCTGACCATGGGGCTCCCAGGAGGACAGATGGGTTTTGGGAGTGGGCCCATCACCTCTGGGGGGTCCCACAGGCAGCTGGGTGGGACTCACCCACCACACTAGCCGCCACCTTTGCTGTCCAGATGCTGACCATGAGGCCCCTAAGTCGCTTGCGGTCGTGCAGTCCATCAAACTAGTGGAAACAGTTGTGTCCTTTAATGTACTGCATTCTACGATGTGTAGGAAAGTTTGGCGGGAGGGAGAGATAGAGAGGAGAGAAAAGACATACAGAACCCGCCAAGTAGTTGAGGTGTGGGAGGTGGGGACATTGGTGATGGGAGATGGGTCGGGTGGAGGGATGGGTGTTGGAACACTGTGGAACCAAAACTCTACATGAGCATCTTGCAATTGTATGTCTAAAAGTGGTGTAATAAAATTTGGGAAAAGAAAAAAAAAACAAATGCTTATAAAGTCTTTAGTTCTTGTCTTCATTCCCACTTCTATTTGCTTCTTTATTCACTCCTGCCGAGGGCAGGTACACATGCCCAGTCACCTCACTACTGGGGTTTATGATGTCTTCTGTATCTTTCCCTTCTTCCTGACAACTTTGATTATTTAGAGAACTGTGTATTGAGTGCGATTCACTAGGAACTATGCTGGATGCTGCCAAGACAGAAATGGGAGACAAATGGGAAACTCACCCTCACAGACCCTTCCAGAAGCCATTTCTAATGGCTTACTTCACTTCCTCAGATTCTTTGAGGAATCTCACTTCTGCAGACTTAAATATCCCTGTTCTCCAAGTCTCTTTTCTTCAGAGAAACTTTTTCTTCTTAAATGGTTTTGTGTCCTGATGGATAGTGGCGACTTTCTACACTTTATACCCCCAGCGATGCTCAGGTCTTACTCCTGGCTCAGTGATCAGGGATGACTCCTGGTAGTTCTTGGAGGGGCATATGGAAAGCTAGGGATTGAACCTGGGTTGGTTGCGTGCAGCTTACCTATTGTAGTATCTCTTTGGTCCCTACAGACTTTTTTAAAATAATTTTTATTATACCATGTGAGATATACAATTACAAGGTTGTTTATAATTGGGTCTCTGTCATACAGTGTTCCAGCCACCCACCCCTCCATTAGTGCCCCCTTCCCACCACCCACATCCCAAACACTCCCCCACCCAACCCCAGCTTGTTCCTATTGCAGGCACATTTATTTCTCTATCTCTCTTTCTCTGTTCCTATATTTCTCTCTCTCTCTTCTCTTACACTTTGTGGCTTGCCCTACAGATATCAACAGTTTATGATGTCTCTATGTGCGTATTCAATAGTGAGTTCTAGTGTGACATCTAATTCCCCATTCCCCATAACCTCCCCAGTTTGTTGCAACTAGAATGATCATTACAGTGTATAATGTGAAAGATCCTGGGAAGGACCTGGTCTTATATTCCATTCTTGTCTAAGATTTGTCACATGGCCATGGAGCAGCTGCGTGCCAGCGCAGTTGTGGGTCTGGAGTGTCTCTCTTCTGGCTGTTGGCTGTGGTGGCTTGAAGCTTTGCAGCCAGCCCTACTGACACGAAGGTGGAGAAATGCTTGGAGAAGCCCAAATCCCCGTCCCAGGTCTGACCAGTGTGGCCCCCTGTATGCGTGAGCGAGCCCTAGGAGCTATGTAGGACATGGCCAGGGGCTGGCCGAGCCTTTTACTGTCCTCCGAACTCCATGGGCAGCTCCAGCTCCACATGAAGCTGAGCTGCGCAGCCCTACAGACTTTCTTTTTTTTTTTTTTTTTTTGCTTTTTGGGTCACACCGGCAATGCTCAGGGGTTACTCCTGGCTCTGCACTCAGGAATTACTCCTGGCGGTGCTCGGGGGACCATATGGGATGCCGGGGATCGAACCCGGGCCGGCACAGGCCGGCGTGCGCAACCGCCCCTACCGCTGGGCTATCCTCCAGCCCCCTACAGACTTTCTTAATATACAATTACTTCAGATAATTACTTCAGATAAGTTTGTATACTTTAGGGACAATAAAATTCAATGTTTTTATTTAATAGTTTTATTCTACTTTCCATGCTTCACTTATTTATTCATTTATTTATTTATTTGTTAATATTTTATTATACCACCATGAGATATACAATTACAACGTTGTTCATGTTTGGAGGTTTCGGTCACACAGTGTTCCAGCACCCCGTCCTCCACCAGTGCCCATTTCCCACCACCAATGTCCCCAATTCCCTCCCCCTCCCATAGCCTGCCTCTATGGCAAGTTCTTTATCTCTTTTCTCTCTTCCTCTCTCTCTTTCCCTTCTCTTACATATTGTGGATTGCACTACATACACTTAGAGGCCATCATGTGCCTTTTCCCCCCTGTATTTAATGCTCAGTTCTAGGTTGGTATTAGCCCTTTCGACATTTATTCACACTCCATGCTTCATTTAAACAAAAATATAGATTCCAAATGATATTGTGAATATACCATGTAAATCAATTCCCCAAATTCCTTTTTATATGTTATGAATTACTTAGTATATTACTTTCAAAAAACATAGCCTGGGCTATTAGAAAAAGGACTTAGCCTACTGACATTTGTATTCAACTGAGCCAGAAAGCCCTATTTCAGTCTTTCACTTAACAGAGCTCAAACTCATCTTGAACTTCAAACTGATTCCTCTTACAGTTCTGTGTAGAAAGTCGCCACTATCCACCCAGGACACTAAACAGGAAGCCCTGCTCCCATTGGCCTCCTCTCTCTCTCTCTCCATATTGTCAGTGAGCATTTCCGTTCTGCCTGCCAAATAATCTCCAAAGCTTTTCCAGCAGATAAAGTCTCCTAAGCAGTCTGTTTGCTTCCTCCAATCCTCCTTGTGTGTGGAGTGACCTCACTTAGAAAGCATCAGATAGTGCCTCCTCATTCATTTGGTCTCTCACGAGTGCCTGACACACAAGGGAGCCACATGGAGACAACAAACAGCCTTAAAGTACGCACACACACACACACACACACACACACACGGAACACCCAAATAAATAAGGTCACTTCCTCCCAATTTCATTTCAAACCTTATTTTCTGGTAATCAAGCTAAGGGAAGTGTAGGGACCCCAGACTTTCTGGCATCAAATCCCAGCTCCACCCTGAGCAATCATGTGACTTTGGAAAAAGTTACTCCTGCTTCACAATTTCTTTAACAAAATGGTGGTGTGTGTGTGTGTGTGGAGGTGGGGGGCTTGGTAAAATGGACTACCTCACTTGGAAGAGCCGGGTGCATGGCCAGAGCTAGCCAGATCTTTTCATGATCAAACCAGGACCGTGAAATCCCACTGTATACTTCTCGAGACGCATGAGAAAATCGTGTTTTATTTGTTCATTGTTGATCTTCGCCGGGAATCTTGAAGTGCCTGCGGTGGACGGTGGGGGAAAGTGAGTTAAAACCCCAATGTGTGGCAGCAGGGAGGGACGAACCCGACCTCTGTGTCACTGCTGAGGAAGCAAAGCAATGACGTGTCCTCCAGACTCACTCTAGCTCCTAATAGGATCTGGCGGGGGTTGGAGGGGGTTTGCTCTGGTCAAACTGCAGATGAAAACCAACACTTTTTGGAAGGCAGGAGAACACGAAGTTACAAAAACGGTCACAATTCAGGTGATCAAGTTGGGTGAGCCATACAGCCAATGAGTCAGCTGTGAGACCGAGGAGAAACCGAGGTACGAAGGGAACCGTCATTTTTACTAACCGGGGCTTTCTATAAAGCCCACTGGCCGCGGCCGACTGGGACTAGCAGATACTCCCTGCACTTCCCATAGGACCGGAATGCTCCGGATTGCGGACGATGAATGGAAACCGGAGTCCCGAGCTCCGCGAGGTTGGCGGGGCGGGGCGGCCGGGGGCGGGGCGGGGGTGGGGCATTGTGAGTCACGTGCGTGGGCCGCGGGGCGGGAGCGTGGAGGGAGGGCTGGGTGTGATTGGGCCCCGGTAACCAGGTGATCTCAGGACGCATTCCGGTTGGTGGGCGCGGGCCAGGTGGCGCTGCCTTCAGTTAGGAGGCGGCGGCGGAAGGAGGAGGAGCTCTGGCCGCGCTCTCTCCCGGCAGTGGCTGCGCTTTTCAGCGCTCGTCGGGTTCCCACCCCTTTTAAATAAGCTGGGCTGGTCACCGCCCTCGCAGAGTAGTTGACTCGGGGAGGAGGGCGGCTGCGGCTCGGCAGCGGGGGTGCGGCCGGGGGCCGGGGCCGGGGCCCTGCCCGGGCCCGGCGAGCTGGTCGGAGGGGCGAGCAGTGGGGCAAGTGTATACTAGCGGGGCTGCCAGTACCGGGCGCGCCATTGTTGGGGGGAGGGGCGACTGCCGAGTGCGGCGGAGTCGGGGGGACTGGAAACCCGTGGAGGCGCCCCATGGGGAACACGCTGTCCTGTTGCGTGTCCCCTAATGCCAGCCCCAAGCTGGGCCGGCGCAGGGGGTCGGCGGAGCCGGAGCGCGCGGCAGGCACCTACGAGGCGTCTGCTGGGAACGCGGTGGCAGTAGCGCGGGAGCCGGCTACGGGCGCCGGGAACGCGGTGGCAGCAGCTGCGCCCGAGCCGGCGGCGGCGGCGGCCGGGGACGCCGTAGTGGTGGCGCCGGAGGCGGCGGCCGTGGATCCCGGCGAGTTGGATTTGGGAGCTGGCGAGGGCCACCACCTGCAGCACATCAGCGACCGGGAGATGCCCGAAGGTAAGGGGGCGGCGGCTGGCGCGCCCTCGGCCGCTCCCCTGGTCGCTGCGGTCCTGCCCCCGAGCCAGATCCCCTTACCCGGGAGCCGGATTCTGCCCGCAATCGGATGCCGGGATCCTGCCTGGAGTCAGATCCCCGGGCTTGGATGCTGCCATCTACCCGGAGTCAGTTACCTCTTGCTCGGGCTCCGGTCCTGCCCGGGTGGGAAGCTGGATTCTGGTCGGAGTCAGATCCCCGTGTTTAGGCGCGGATTGTGCCAGGGGTCGGATCCGGGGCTTCCTCGCTGGGATCCTGCCTGGAGTCGGACACTGGCTGCACCCACCCCTTATTCTGTCCTCCCGTGGCTGCTCCATCCCACACCCAGATGTTCCCACCCTTCCCATTCATTACCCAGCTTGACTCGAGACCCTTTAGGATCTATTTTAGCACCCCGGGGGACTTGATAATTTATTTTTTAATTTTGAAACATTCTCTCCCTTTACACGGTGAAAGTTAAACACCCCGTTTACAGAGCCTCTATCTCCTTTCCGCTAACTTCTGCATAGGTATGTGGGCACCGAGCATAGGCACCGGGTATGGGCTCCGTCGTCCCACCGTTATGTTGCTCACATCTCTTTAAGTAGTTGACGTTCAAGAGAATTGTGACGTAGACGTTTAGGATTTATTTAAGTTCAAGATAGAGCTTGGCATAGGCGAGTCTGCCTAGTGTTTTTAAGTAGACTAATGTTTTCAGTTGCCTTGTTTGTGCGCTGTTTTATTCTTTTCCAACCAATCCGAACACTGGCGGAAAATGGAAGAGGAGGCTTTTACAAATGGTGAAAGGTGTGATATGTTACTGGCCGAGCCACACAGAAGAGGATTGCTTCCCCCCCCCCCAAACACCCAAAGGAGACCCCACAGAAGTTCCATTACTTTGAATTTCCCACCTGCCTGGCAGATACCTTCAACTCCACTGCGTGGACCATTCTGCGCGTTTCTTCTCAAGGAGGGTGGAGTGATTGATCAGAGTATGGCCCAAAGTTCAGAGAGGATAGATGACACAGATGGAGACTTTCATCCTAGAGTTTTGGCTTGGGAGTTAAGACGTCAGATCCTACAGAAGCTGTTGTCTCCACTCCTCCTGCCTCCCCGCCTGCCAGTAGAATCTATTCCCTTGTAGGAATTAAGCGTATTGACGTGGAAGTTCTTCACTAAACCCAAGGCTGTGGGTGGAAGAGATGTGGAATGTTGGATTTTTTTTTTTTGTCTCTTGAGTTTTGGAAAGGGATGAGACTAGGTAAGAATAATTTTGGTTAACAAAGTGGCTCTTTAATGAAGACTTGTTTAAGTAAAAATCTTTGTATCATAAAAAATGTCAAACCCAGAATAGCTCATTTGTTTCATTTAAATGTCAAAGACTTTATTTCTGGAGAGCTTATAGCTCTTTTATTTAAACTTAAATTGGACTTGAAGCGTCTATGCGAGAATAATTAAGTTTGAGGAGCCACCCATAGGATGGACATGCGTTTGCAACTGGGAAATGCTCCTGTTCAGAATATTCAAATATTGTGAAAGAGTGAATAAACTCTGTGAATTGTCTCTTGAAACAAAAAGCATGTAAGTACTTGCAGAGAATTTCTGCACTACTTGGCGCTGTAAGGTAAGCCTCTGGCAAATTTTATGAAGCAGATGAGTAGTGTTGAACAGGAGATCAAAATTGGACTTCTATATAATTTTTTGAAGATTTAATTCTCTTTAGATACATATTTTTGTGTAATGAGTGTTTTATGAGAAGCCAAAATAGGAAATCTATATAAATCTTTTAAGATACACACTTTCATGTATATCTCATTTGGGCCCTTTCAGTTACCAGTAAGAACCATGTATATTCTCTCTGTATTGCTAGAATATTTCAGTATTCTGTAAGGATCATTTCCCAGGTACATGTTAAAGATATATTCACAGTAAAATCTCAATTTGTAGACTATTTTTTTCCTTAGTAAAGAAATTGCTAGTAAAGACTTAAGTTCATTAGACTTCGAATCTGTCTGAAGTACGAGTCACACAGGCACAGAACAGTAGACACCACCATGGAGATGGTAGATATGCCAGTTTCAGTTCTCGGGGTCCTTAAAAACTTTTTAGCGTGCATCTTGTATTCATGATTTCACCATATGGTAGGCCAGAGTGTATTGGACAGAGCACATGTCCTGTCTCTGTCCGTGTATTACAGTGAGTGTGAATAAAGGCAGAGGGGAGGGTCAGCCCGGGAGATGGGCGAGACTTGAGGAAGTGCTTGCCTATGACTGCACTGCCTGGTCTCCCAAGCACTGCCTGAATGGACACAGCTCTAAGTGGGCGTAGCCTCTAGACACTGCCAGTTGTGGCCAAAGGTAGAGGTAATGCAGTAGCCCAAGTCTACCAGTCAGGTGAACGGGTTGATACAGTTTATGGTTGTTTTTCTTTTTGCAACACCCAGCTGTGCTCAGGGCTTACTCTTGGTTCTGTACTCAGGGGTCACCCGATGGGATTGGGAGACCATTTGGGATGCTTGGTTTCAAACCCAGTGAGCTGCATGAAAGGCAAATAAATACCCTCCCTGCTGTATGGTCGCTCCAGCCCTGGTTTATATGTATAAGTTTGTTCTGATGATCTCAACCTGAAGGTGAGCGTGCAAGACTTTCTTTATTCATCTGTCTGTCTGTCTGTCTGTCTATCTATCTATCTATCTATCTATCTATCTATCTATCTATCTATGTATCTATGTATGTATGTATGTATGTATTTATTTTTTTTTTTTTGTGCCAAACCTGATAATGCTCAGGGGTTACTCCTGGCTCTTCACTCAGGAATTACTCCTAGCAGTGCTCAGGGGGACCATATGGGATGTCGGGAATCGAGCCCTGGTCGGCCGCATGCAAGGCGAATGCCCTACCCGCAGTGCTAGACTTTAGAAGCTGTCAGGAGAGCTGATAAAGTACCGAACATTATGCACCAAACTATGGTGAAGAATAGTCAATCAGGAAAGTTGAAAAAATAGTTTTCAGGGAGAACAGATTTTACCTTTTTATATTTCACACGGTTAAATTTTAATTTGTAGTCATTTTTAATCCCCTTAAAGTGATCAGATAAACTTTGGTTTTAGCATTTGTCTATTGTTTCCATAGAAACAAGGTCAGGAAACCAAATCCAAAGTACAGGCACATTGAAAGTTTGCCCTTTTATGTCTTTATTTCCATTTCATATTAGTTTCCCAGGAAACTGAGAAATACCTTCTTAACACTACCTACATTTTGACTGTTCTTCAGTAAAAAAAGTGCTTCAGTGGTTGCTTTGCTTAGGTGTAATCTGCTTACTGGGGCCAGGAGAAGAATGGTTGAGAGTGTTTCAGCACATGGTATAGGAGCCCTAGGTGTATTTATGCCTCTGCACAAGCATCCCTCTGGAGCCCCCAGGTCTGCTTTTTAAATGATCTGCTGCTTTCTTTGGGAATGTTTAAGAATATGACATTTTAAACAAATTCCCAAGAACCTAGTGTTGCTTTTCAGTAAACTCAAAAGCAATTTTTTTCTTGCTTTTTTGGGTCACACCCGGCAATGCTCAGCGGTAACTCCTCGCTCTGCACTCAGGAATTACTGCTGGCGGTGCTCGGGGACCATATGGGATCCCGGGATCAAACCCGGGCCAGCTATGTGCAAGGCAAACACCCTACCCACTGGCCTTTTGCTCCGGCCCCTCAAAAGCATTTTCTACTCCCTTGATTTTTTTTAATGTAAGTATATGTAGTAGAACTGGTGGTAGTATCCATAGCACAAAGAAAGATACTACGATCCTCTAGATAGTATCTGTAACACAAAAGATACTAAGGTTTTCTTACTCATCAACTTCTTATACAGCCTTTGGTGTTATGACCTTGGAAATTGTGATTTGCTGGCTAAAGTACTCTTTTACTGATGCTGGCCACCCCCTCCTGTACAGGAGAGTAGGGAAGGAATTGGCAACTCTATGTGGAAAAATCTGAGTAATAAATCTCTTTCCAGTGGCTATTCTACACACACTTTTGATGATTTTATTATTAAGCATTTATGTCAAAGCTTTTTTTTTAAAAAAATTAAACATTTTATTATACCACCGTGAGATATACAATTACAATGTTGTTCATATTTGGAGGTTTCGGTCACATAGTGTTCCAGCACCCCACCCTCCACCAGTGCCCATTTCCCACCACCAATGTCCCCAATTCCCTCCCCCTCCCATAGCCTGCCTAAATGGCAGGTTCTTTATCTCTCTTCTCTCTCCCTCTCTCTCTCCCTTCCTTCTCCTACACGTTGTGGGTTGCACTACATACACTTAGAAGCCATCATGTGCATTTTTTTGCCTGTATTTAATGCTCAGTTCTATGTTGGTATCAGCCCTTTCGACATTTATTCACACATGTTCTCTTCTCTGTCTTACCTAACCTCTGACTCCCTCATGTTTGTGGTAATTTCCACTTTTGGTAAGTATGTCAAAGCTTTTAAAAAATAGAGGCATTCGGGTTGGTTCTTAACCTTTTATATACGTATAGATAGAACTGTTTGTTTTACAAAATTAATATCAATATTTTATAAATTTAGTAGTGATGGAAACAGGGAAATAATGCAAAGTACTGGAGTGCATGTAGGAGTCCGGAGTTGGATTTCTGATATTGTATGGTCCCCTCAAGCACTTCTTATGGCTCCAACAAAAAGTAGCGAAATAATGAAAAAAAAGCTATTGGAACTGTGCTTGGCAGCTAGAGAAATGCTCCAGGATTTCTTTCTTGCCACTTCACATAGTTCTGTGGCCTGTCTTTTAATGACAGTGCAGTGTGCCACTGACTGACTGGCTCATCGTTCAGCTACCTATATGAGTTAGGTATCTTGTGCAGAGAGCCATATACAATTTAGTTGGAGGGCTTTATGTTTAGGGGACAGATAAAAACTGATGTTTGTACTTCCCTGTAGAAATCAGGTGGTATACTTTGTCTTATAACTTAAATTCATATTCTGTGTCATTGTTAAGAGTGTTTAACATTAAATGTCCTTAATCCAAATAAAAATTACCATTGATTTTCCACTAGACATTAATCCTCTTTCTGATATTTGTGGTTTGGGTAGTAGTCTTTCTCACATCTTTAATTATGAATAGTACTATAGTCATCACTGTAAGACAGCGGAAAGTAGCGTGAGTATTGATAATAAACCAAAGACAACATAAGAGAAATCTTAGACTGGATGGGAGAATTGGGCGAAGTAACTAGTTTGGGGTATTCTGTACTGGTTTGGGGTATACTGAAGCATGTTTATGTGGAATTGTACCTGATGAAGGATGAACAGTTGCATAGAGGAAGAAAGTCCTTGGTAAATTTTAGAGGGCCTTCAGGAATAGACACAGGAGTAGTTTAAGCATGCAAGGCAATGTATGCACAAGGACCTGAATTTACTCTTTGCCCTACATAGTCCCCTGTACCTAGCCCTGGTGGCTCCTGAGCACCACTTGGTGTAGACATGATGATGCCCGTACTGCTAAAGCCAGAGCAGTATGGCGTCACTGGGCTTGAGCACTCAACCGTACTCAACTAGGAGTATGGTGTCACTGGGTTTGAGCACTCAACCGTACCAAGGAGGTACTGTACTCAACTAGGAGCATGGCATCACTGGGTTTGAGTACTCAACTGTACTAAGCTAGAAGTATGGCGTCACTGGGTTTGAGTACTCAACTGTACTCAGCCAGAAGTATGGCGTCACTGGGTTTGAGCACTCAACTGTACTCAACTAGGAGTATGCTGTCACTGGGTTTGAGTACTCAGCTGTACTCAACTAGGAGTATGTCATCACTGGGTTTGAGTACTCAACTGTACTCAACTAGGAGTATGGTGTCACTGGACTTGAGCACTCAACTGTACTCATCTCAGAGTATGGTGTCCCTGGGTTTGAGCACTCAGCTGTACTCACCTGGGATGAGTATCACTGGGAGTGACCTGTGGGCCCCTGGGCCCTGCTTGGGAGCTCCCTCCCCTCTGTCAGGCATTAAGATGCTGGGGAGTAAGTAGAAGGGAATGTTTGGGCCAGGAAGGAGGGCAGTTTTACAGGGGTCATTCAAGATGCCTGTTCCTGAGAGAGCACATGATACTGTGTGAGAAAAGACATCCACACAGATCCCACCTCCAGATGGGGGATATGCTTAGGTGTAGGCAACAGAACAGAAACACAGGGCAAGTGAGGGAGTTCCAGGAGAATATGGTGGACTCTTCTCCTTGTATCCCCAATGGACCTTGACGTGAATTATCAATTTCAGTTTAATTGTATCGAAAAAATCACTGGTGAAATTCTTTACATGGGAATAATGTTGATTCTTTTTTTGGAGGGTGGTGTTTGAGGGGTACAGGGAGATTCCCTGTGTTACTTGGGAGCCTCTTCTGGTATGTTTGGAGGGACCATATGATGCTAGGGTCTGCACTGGGGGCTTCCCTATGCAAAACATGTGTTCTGGCCCTTTGACTCATCTCCTTGTTCGTGTGTGTGTGTGTGTGTGTGTGTGTGTGTGTATGTGTGTGAGACACATGCAAGGCAGGCACTTTTGCTGCTCTTAGCTGCTTCCCCAGCCCCTGATACTATGATTCTTAAAAAGGAAACTCAGATTACTTTCTGAGAACCAACAAGGGTGGGCGCAGGGAGACCAGTTAAGAGGCTACTGCAGTAGTTCAGATGACTCAGCAGTGACTTGAACAAAAAAACAAGGTCCTAAAATAGAATAACTTGAAGAAATTAAGTCTAAAGTGGGCAGAAAAAATATGAATGGGCAAGTCACAGAAAAAGCAAAGTCCTGGCTCCGGGAAGATGGCTTAGGTGGCAGATGTCGGCACCTTGAGGCCCTGAGTTTGATCCCTGGCACGGCATGCTTTCACAGCCCTGCAGTACAGAGTCTAAGCATGGGATTGCACATCCCTATTTTATTCTTTGGGAAGCAAAACAGGTGTTTTTTTTTAAAATTTTTTTTTTTTTTTTTTAATTTTTGGGTCACACCCAGCAATGCTCAGGGGTTACTCCTAGTGGTGCTCGGGGACCATATGGGATGCCGGGAATCGAACCTGGGTTCAAGGCAAATGCCCTACCTGTTGTGCTATTGCTCCGGCCCCAGAACAGTTTTTATTGAAAGAAATTTAGATGTGAGGGGATGTTGGATGACAGGCTTACCTAGTTTGGGGAGCTTTGCTGTTTTACCCACTCACAACTTAATCTACTTGCATGTTCTTAAGCCAAAGTTCATTCTAATGAGATTGCTCTTCTATGTAAACAATGCTAGAGGGTGTGGCAGTTACAGAAGTCATCTTGACTCTGAATAACTTCTGACTTATTATATATCTACTAAGACTTCTGTGTTTTCTAGATTAGGCACAGCTCCTGTTTATACCCACAGCACCCAGCGTGGGACAGTTAGGAATTTACCAGGAGACTGCCACCCTGGCTACGTTGAGAATATCTTTAAGATTATAGGAAGGATCATACTAGTTTGCCCCTCAAGCGGCGCAGCATGACCCTTTCAGTATACAGAGAACAAGACACTCAGAATCACCCTGGTGCAGATAATAATAAGAAGGACCTTGTGGGTACCATCTAGATTACATGAAGCCCATGAAATTAAGATGTATTACTGTATTACTTTATATCAGCCCCCCTCTCGCTCTCCAGTGTTTTACACGAGATAATCTCGGAAGAAGGCATTAGTCCTTGGTGTAATCCTTTGTTTATACCTGTAATAGGGTGCGGCACCACCCTTCTACACTCTGCTAGCAGTTCTTTGTTGACAGGACTCTCCCTGTCCTGAGATAGGATTACTTTGGTATATATAAGCGGACTGACTTGAGGCCCTCTCTCCTCTTCCTTTTTCTCTTTCTTTTGGGTAGGACTCCTCTCGGGTGAGATCCTCTCTCTTTGGTGGGAGACTTGGGCTCTCTTGTATGGTCTAAGTTCTGACCATAGCTAGAGTTCTTTGATTATATTGGATTGCGGTGTTAGAACTTTTGTACTATTAAAAGCCTTTTTGGACCTGGCGCCAGACTCGTGAGTTTTTCATCCATTCCCCAGTGGCCTCGGAGGTAGAAGAGAACTTCTGTCCTGACAGAAGAGAACTTCTCCCTTTCTCGCGACAAGGGGAGAAAAGGAGAAAGATGCGTGTTAATGAGAGAACACAGACTTCCGTGAGAATGGATTTAGGCGAAAAGTCAAAGACAGTTTCCCAAATTGTCTTGGCCTGGAGTTCTCTGCACATGTGGAAGTTAATCTCAGTATGTCACATGGAATACATGCACTCCAGATGGTCCTTTTATATTCCTATCACAATATAGTCCCTGTTTAATAAAACAAAAAGCAGATGATCCAGAGACATGTCTTCTTATACAATTGAAATGCAAAAATAAAATTATGCTGTAGTTTCCTTGATCACTTGACATCCCGTTATTCATTGATTTGCTCGAGTAGGAGCCAGTGACATTTCCATTTGTCCCTGTCATGTGCCAGTGTAGCCCAATGGCATCTGCTTGCTCCAGGAATACGAAGAGCCTAAGACCGACCATTCAGGGTCTTGATGATGAAATCTGACCGTCTTGTAGGTGGGCAGCCATATGATCTTTTGGCATTTCGTGGGATCCATTTGGTAACGGCTCTAGTCCAGTGGTTGTCTCCAATTGGATTACATGTCCAGCCCATCTGATTTGTGATGCCTTGGCAAACAAGACAGCGTCCCTGATTCTCCATCATCGACAGAGGTCGGAACTCCAGATTCCTTCTCTCACTTGAGTGAGGCGTGATATTCCAAGCATAGCTCTTTCAATTCCTCTCTGGGAGACCCAAGTAGCATTCTCATCCTGCTTTTGTAGGGCCCAGGTCTCTGAGGGTATGTTAATGCAGGGAGAACAGTGGTGTTAAGAGATGTGCCTGGAGCTGGAGGTTCTTTGTCCTTTTAGCTATTTCTTCGATGCTCTTGAAGCTGTTCCACACTGCTCTCTTCCTCCCTGCGCTGCTCAGGTTTTAGGTCTTTCATCATGTTGACTTCTCGACCTAGGTACACATAACTGCTGCATTCAGAAATGTTTGTTCCATTGAGAGTGAATGGAGCATCTGGAACTAGTTCGCTTTTCTTGAACGTTGTTTTGTTGAGATTCAGCTGTAGACCTATCTTTCCATATTCACAGTCGAAGTCAACCAGCATATGTGCCACTTGGCTAATGTTTGGTGTTACTAGAATGATGTCATCAGCAAAGCGGAGGTGGTGTAGTTGCCCACCGTCTATCTTCACTACCATTCTTTCCCATTCTAATTGTTACATTGCGCTTCTCAAAGGTGGCGCTGAAGAGTTCTGGTGAAATGGTATTTCTCTGCCAAAGCCCTCTTTTTACATCCATGATCACTTCTTGTAGAATGGTGAGATCCTTGTGGTGAATCCGTAATACAGCTCACAAAGGATCTTGATGTATTGAGTTTGAACGCCCTGTTTGAACTCTGGATCTTTTTGATAGCCACGTCCACCTGCCCACATAACAAATTCCACAGGATGGATATGTCGTTCCCGATGTTCTCCCTTCTGAAATCCAACATGGCATTTCATCGGTAGAGAAGGGAACAGCTGTAAAAATATATTAAGAAAAAAAAAAAAGAAAGAAGGAAAAAAAAAAAAAAAAAAAAAAAAAAAAAAAAAAAAGAAAAAAAAAAAAAAAAATTGCAGGGGGAGGGCGGGGGGGGGGGGGGGAAGGGGAGGGGGAGGGGGGCGGGGGGGAGGAAGAAACAAACCCAAACCACCAAAAACAAAAAAAAAAAAAAAAAAAAAAAAAAAAAAAGAAAACTCCCTTTACCCAGACAGAGTCAGACCCGAACACCTGAAGAATCTGCCATCAGTACTCATCAATACACTGACTTGGCTCTTCACACGCTACCTGTCTGAATGCAAGGTGCCCTCCCAATGGAAAACCAGCAGGACAGTTCTACTGTTCAAGAAGGGAGACATTCACGACATCAGCAACTATGGCCCGATCTGCCTGTTGTCCGTCATCTACAAGCTGTTCACTCAAGTCATCCTGAACAGGATTGGCAGAACATTAGATGAAGGACAACCATGCAAGCAAACTGGCTTCCAAAAAAGGATTCAGCACAATCTGTCATATCCACACGGTAACCAAGCTCATTGAAGTTTGTAGGGAGTTCAAGATGCCGCTCTGTCTCACGCTCGTTGACTTAAAGAAATCCTTTGATTCAGTTGAGACTGAAGCGGTCATTGCCCTAGCTATAGTTTCCTATTGAAGAAAAATCCAAAATATGACATTTTTGGGTGAAGCTATCATAAAACACAAAAATTTCAACCTGAAGTAGGTCAATTTTGGACCGGAGTGATAGTACAGTGGTTGTGCATTTGCTTTGCCTGGGCGCCAACCCAAGTTCGATCCCCAGCATTCCATATGGTTCCCCAAACACAGCCAGGGAGTCATTCCTGAGTGCAGAGCCAGGAATAACCCCTGAGCATCACCTGGTGTGACCGAAAAAGCAAAAAAAAAAAAAAAAAATTGCACGGCCTCACTGCATTACGGTGCATTTTATCCAGATATTCTGCTTTGAGGCATCTGTCCTAAAGATATACCACAAATGAGAAACGACATTTGTGAAGTTTTTGTGGTGTTATTTCTAATGGTTAAAATACTGGAATACCGTAGATGTTAAATAACGATCAAATAAACTAGTCCATCCACAGAGTGGAGAATTAGGACGCATAAAAAAAGAATGAAGTCTCTCTTTACTGCTGTGACATCATCTCCAGTATGTTACTGGCTAAAGCAAGAAGACATGTAGTAGGAACCTACATACTAGAAAGAGGAGAAATTCTTGCTTTGTTGTATGACATCTTTCTTTAATCAAAGATACTTGGGTATGAGTGGACATTGCTTTACAAGGAAATGCTGAATGCCTCTTTTTACTTTTGAGTTAATTTGTGTTTTTTTTTCTTTTTTTAGTCACATCTGGCAATGCTCAGGGGTTACTCCTGGCTCTGCACTCAGGAATAACTCCCTGGCAGTGCCGGGATCGAACCCTCATGAGCTGTGTGCAAGGGCAAATGTTGCTGTACTGCTCTTTGGCCCCCAATTTGTGAACACTTTTCTGCTTATTTTGACTTACATATGACATAGATCAACCTTGTATTTCACTTAATCTCACAAATGTTAGTATTGGACATACTTTCTGGAGTGGAGAACAGGCCACCCCTAACAGCACTCAACGTGCTGGGATTGAATCTGGATCAGCTGCATGCAAGGCAAGCGCCTTATCTACTGCACTGTCTACCCAGCCCATTGAACATACCTGGCACACAGGAATAGAATACATGGGCCTTTGTGAATACCACCTTCCTGGGGTGCCTGTCCAGTGTAGGTAATAGGGAGAAGCAGCCAGGCGTGGAATACAGGACCACACACATGCAAGCAATGTGCTGTCACTTGATTCTCCCTGGGTATGGTGGTGTAACAGGGAAAGCCTTGCCCTCTAAATGGTCACTTTTAACCTGGGGGTTACCCTATGGTAAGGAAAGAATTCACTGTGACAAGTTTTGAAGTACGGCACCAGAGAGAGAGCACGGAGGGTGAAATAGCTTCTCTGTGTGTGACCAACCCAGGCTTTATCCCAGGCAACCCATATGATCTCCTGACTCACCAGGAGTGACCCTTGAGTGCTGCTGGGTAGGGCCCCAAAACAAAAATCTACTTTTGGTGATTAAAACAATAAATTTGCAAAGTATGAAATGAAAAAGTAGTAACTTACACACAAACCCAGAAATTTTTTAAAGTGGGTTTTCACCTCTCTGCTTTTTTCAAATTTGTGTAATATTCCAACACCAATCCCATTGCCAGTACCAGTTTCCTGCGACCATTGCCTCCATGTTCCTTCTCACCCTGAATCCTGCTTCTATGACAGCTACATTTACAAATTTAGTTATTTGGATCTCATGCTTGCAGTTTTGTTGGTTTTGTGACTCAGACACATGCATACCTTTGTATCTACAATTTTCAACTCTTCTAATGTGTGAGTTTTTCCCCCTTTTCCCCATTGCCTCCCATTTACCTACTCTTATTTCTCCTTTTTGATTTCTTTCCTTTGTTGTCCTCAGTTCAGTAATATAGGGACCGGAGTAATCTGATATCCATTGTTTGATATCTGCATTCCCTGTTTTGTTAGTCTATATCCCACAGATAAGTGAGGTCATTCTTCTTTTGACTTACTTTGCTTGACATATCTTCCAGTTCCATTCAAGTTGCCTCAGATTTCATGATTTCATCATTCCTTACTGCTGCATAGTATTTCATTATGTGTGTATATGTGTATATATACACCAGACCTATCACTGGACACCTAGTTTGAGTTCAAGCAACCTAGTTCAAAAAACTAAGCAAAGCGCTCTTTAGCATGATTTAAAAGTATACTTCATTATACAAACCCTATCATCTTAGTCCCAGTCACTAACATGGCTTAAGTATTAAGACAAGATAGAGAACCAAGGTAGATAGGGTACAGAAGTGGTTGGGGAGGCCTGAGCTGGGAGCATTGTCAGAGGTTAGACATGAAGCAAGTCTCAAGCAGGCAGTAAATTGGGAGAGTGGACTGTGTGTCCCGGATGAGTAAGGCTAGCCCAGGAGGTCTGAACTGCCTGTGGTAAGAAATGGGCACACAGAGACATAAAGTAATCAATTTACCTGGCAGTGGTAAAACTTGAGATGTTCGTGTTCTGTGCCGCAAAATGAATACAGTGGTAGAATGGAGGGTTCATAGAGCAGGGCCGGAAGTGCAGCCAGCATTTACATAAACTAGTGACCAGCCATTGGTTCAGAAACTGCTGATATCTTATTTAATTGGATGATATTGAAATCAGTATATCGAGATCAATTTCCTTCTGAAATATGTGTCTTCTGTCATATAATTCCTTTGGTCATTACTACTACCTCTGAAACTTTGATGAGGAACAATCATTTATTGACAGGATAACAATTTTAATACTTTCAACCTTGAAGCATTTCATTTATTCTAATGTATATTTTACATTTTTAGCATTTGTGCAAATCAGAGCTTAAAAATCCATAGATTAGAGGAAAAGCAGGACTTGATGGTTGTTTGCAGATTTCTTTCTCCAAGGAACGTGTACATTGAGACTCAAGCTTAATTTTTTTCAGAAGTTTCACTTTTCCTGCTGTCAAATTGCAATTTAATATTATTAAAGTGATGGGTCTTAAAAATGCATTTTCCATTGTAGTAAGGGAAAAGAGCCACAGAACAGACCCTGACAGTCTCACTATAAACTGAGCTGGCTGAAGTGGGGTGGGGAGTCGGGGTTGTGGAACGGGACAGAAGGGCCCTAGAGGTGGTGGAGGGTGTGACACTCTGCTGTTGGTGTGGCTCAGCGGCACTGTAGTTCTAGAATAGTAATAAAGGAAAAAGATAGACTTTGAGCTCCAGATTGCTTCTAACGTTAAAACATTCTTAGAGGTTTCTAAAAAGGTAATTTTGAGGAACCTTCATATATCAGCTGTAATGTAACTTGCTGACATTTTTCAGTGCCTGCGCACAGGTTGGGAAGTGGTGGCTCGGCTTTTGCCGAGTAGTTGGCAGTCTTTCCCTTGAGGGGGACCACGGCGTGGAGTCTGAGTGTTTCCCAGGCCTCTCCCCTTCTCCCTTGTTTCATTCCTGTGGCCACCCATTTACTCAGTTTCCACCTGTGGTCCCCTTTCCAACATCTGGGCCCTGGTTGATGAATGCTGGTCTATAACATAGTGGTTCATAGTCTTGGACAGTGGAGAAAGGCAGAAATACCGTGTGTGTGTGTGTGTGTGTGTGTGTGTGTGTGTGTGTGAGAGAGAGAGAGAGAGAGAGAGAGAAGAGAGAGAGTTTACCATCTAATGGCTTTCGGTAGTTACACAATAGCAATGTGGTCTTTGTTTTTACCAAAAATGGCGTTATATAGAAAATTTTGTGCTTTAGAATACTATTTTGGGAAAGCTCATGCAAATAGAGTTTAGACCTCTAGTAGATACAATATGTACAAGTATATATAAATTGCAGGCAGTTCCCCAATGTGGAAATAGCACTGTTAACTACTGGAAAAATGGTCAAAGTGGAAGAAATGAAAATTAGAGTTCAGTGCTGTTTCTTCAGCTCCTCTTTCCCCAGGTGGAGTTGCTGGAGTCGACGCTAAAGTGCTGTTACTGGCAGCATTTCACTCTGAATGATCCCCTGGCAGTGTAGAAAAAAGCAATTTCAGTCTTATTCATTGAGGCTTAGAAAAGAGCTGATCTTTGGGTCATCATCACACCTTTCCCTCCCCTTTTTTGGTGAGGGGACCTCCATTTAATGCTCAGGGACAGATGTCACTTTTTTGCTATTCCGCCCAGATGGCTGGACTATTTGTGCTGGGCCCAGCTGTGTTGCTGGTATCCAGGGACACTGGTGCAGGGGCCATGTGGGACACACTGGGCAAGGGGCCGGGATTACATTCCCTAGGAATCAAGGTGAACACACCAAACCCTGAGCTATCTTCCTTGCTCAAATCACCCCACTTTTTATTAAACATTTTATTATACCACCATGAGATATACAATTACAATGTTGTTCATGTTTGGGGGTTTCGGTCACGTAGTGTTCCAGCACCCCCTCCCCTCCACCAGTGCCCATTTCCCACCACCAATGTCCCCAATTCCCCTCCCCCCTCCCATAGCCTGCCTCCTATGGCAGGTTCTTTATCTCTTTTCTCTTTCTCCCTCTCTCTCTCTTTCCTTCTATTACATATTGTGGGTTGCTATACACACACTTAGAGGCCATCATGTGCATTTCTTCTCCTGTACTTAATGCTCAGTTCTAGGTTGGTATTAGCTCTTTCAATATTTGTCGCACATGTTCCCTTCTCTGTCTTACATAACCTCTGACTCCCACACATTTGTAATTTCCACCTTTTGGTAAGACCTCTGATCCACGTTTCCGCCTGGGACATTGGATTTTGTATCATAATATGTATATATATATTTATGTCTTGCAAATAAATGTAGTCATTCTATATCTCTCTCTTTCCTTCTGACTAATTTCACTCAACATGATCCTCTCTATGTCCATCCATTTATGGGCAAATTTCATGACATCATTTTTTCCTAACAGCTGCATAGTATTCCATTGTGTGGATGTACCAAAGTTTCTTTATCCAGTCATCAGTTCTAGAGCATACTAGTTGTTTTCAGATTCTGGCTATTGTGAATAGTGCTGCTATGAAAATAAAATTGCGGATGGTGTTTCTGCTGTGTGTTTTTGGCTTCCCAGGGTATATTCCCAGGAGTGGTATGGCTGGGTCAAAAGGGAGCTCAATTTCTAGTCTTTGGAGGATTGTCCATATTGTTTTCCAGAAAGGTTGTACCAGTCGACATTCCCACCAAAAATGGAGGAGAGTCCCCTTTTCCCCCACATCCATGTCAGCACTTGTTGTTTTTACCCTTTTGGATAAGGGGCCAGTCTAAATTACCCCACTTTTTTGAAGAGATAACAGATTTTAGGAGACTGGAAGATAGCAGTGCCCAATCCAAGTTCTGTTACCACCCCGCATTGTCCCCCCAAATACAGTGTAGCCTTAGATGCTCCCTAGTACCACTAAGTGTGATCTGGAGGCCCGCAGCACCTCTGAGGTTGTTGGGTACCTTAACACGGCAGGGCCTAAGTAGCACTGTATTGTGGGACTCATGCACTGAACTAACACACCATTGGTTGAGAATCACTGGTGAGCACTGCTGTATGTAGTAGTTTGAGCCCTCCCTGTATGTAAATATATATATAGCTCCCATCTATTTATTTTTTTGGAGGAAATTGAAGTTTTATTTAAGGAGAAATTAATTGAAAAATTAATACAGGTTTGTTAGATTGTCTTTCTGTTATGTATTTGGTGGAAGTCTTTCATGTCATATTTCTTTTTTTGTTTTACTTCTACAAAGGTTTTATTTTTTAAATTTAAAAAATTTTTTTATTATACCACCAAGAGATAAACAATTACAAGAATGTTCATGTTTGGGTTTCGCCATAACAAGTGTTCCAGCACCCATCCTCCACCAGTGCCCATTTCCCACCACTAATGTCCTGACTCCCTCCCTCCTCCCTAGTCTGCCTCTATGGCAGGCTCTTTAATCTCTCTTCTCTCTTTCTCTCTTCCTCCTCTTACATATTGTGGATTGTAATATATATACTCAGAGGTTATCGGGTGTATCTTTTTGCCAGTATTTAATTATATAGCTCACATTTATATGTATATATTCCATACATATGTTTTTGGGGTGGGTGGGGCGGGGGGGGGGGGAAAAACCCGCTGGCCCCGGGCCGGGGGGGATCCGCCGGCCGCACGGCCGCGCGCTGAGAGGCAACGCCCTCCGCGGGCTGACATTTTATACATATGTTTTAAATCAACTATAAGGAAAAAATACTGATAGTGTAAGATCAGAACCAAACTCTTAAATCCATTATGCAATGCTTATGCTGCAATAATATTACTTGCTCATAATAGGTCATATGCTGATATTGATTAGAGCTTTTTTTTTAATATTTAAGTAAAACAACTAAAAATACTTGTAAAGATTATGAGCTTATAGGTTGAAAAATTTCTGTTCATGTTTAGCAATGAGCAGTGTTTTATTAACTCCCAACTTGGTGTGATTATCCTAATTACTAAATAATGAGGCTATTTAGAGGATTTTCTTTAATAGATACTTTTAGAATAGTTTAAAATCAAATGTATTTTCTTGAAACAGAGGTTCCAGGGAGTAAATTAGGTGCTGCCCGACCCAGGCATTAAATCATCTCAGTTTGCATTCATCTGTTGATATGGCTTGAAAGTCTCTCCCCACTTTTCAATTGTGGTATTGGGTACTGTGCGTATTGTGCTCCATCCACCCCTGCATTAGGATTCATATCAAGATTTATCCTCAGCTCATAGCAGATCCAGATGAGCTAAGGAGCCCAGACCAGCTCGTCTGCCCTCGGGATAGTCCAAGGGAGAACATAGATGAAAATAAGGTTAACGGTTGGGGGCGGAGGAGGGAATGGGGGCATGGCATGATACTGGGGCCACCCACTAGAGGGTGACCGGAAGGATGCAAGGTGGGAGGGGCCTGGGGCACAGCTGCCCTTTCCCTCACTCTGATGCTTGATAGCCCAGGATGGAGAAATTGCTGCTGTTTACTTGTCCCTTGGAGCATATTTCGCTTTGTTTCTGGTTGCCATTTTTTTTTAATATCCTAGCTGTCTTGATTTTTATTTTTATATTCACAGGCTAGCAGTGGATTGGGGAGTTTGTGTATCTGTGTTTTAAACCTATTTTGATTTTGGTGTGAAATTCTTCCCTGGACTTACATTGACACTTGCTAATTAAGATTTATCATGCCATAGACAAAATAATATGGCTACTCCTGATATATTTTGGCTAAAAAATAAGGTATGAAGACATCATGAATCCTTCAGAGGCCTTTTGGGTCGAGGTAGCTGTGAAAGCCCTCTGTCGTTTGTTTAGAGCTGAACTCATTTTTCCAGATAACATTATCCCATTTTTCAAATATGTGAAAAGCTTAAAATGAGTCTTTTTACATAAAAATGTTGAATAGAAGACTCATTAATAAAATCAAACTCTGGGAATTTTCCCTAAAGAAGAAAATATTGGTTTAGCTATGAAATTTCTAGAGCTGGCTGCATTGTTAAAATGGATGGTTCGGATTCCTGCCGTACCAGGTAGTTCATGTGAGGTTCTGTTTACTTGGGGAGAAAAGATTCCAGGTAGATAAGTTTGCAAAATATTAAACTAGTATTTGCTGCTAGAACAGTTATTTATTTTTTAAATCAGCGTGCAGTTTTGATTCTCTTAGGAGCCAAGGATTGAGCATATTTGTATTTAACTATTCAAAAACTTCTCCTGCCTCTATCTCTAAAAAAGTGAGACCTCAGTAAATACTGTCTTTTCTGACCTTGGCCTCACTCTCATCTGTGTCCACTTTTTAACAAGACTGATTAAATGATTTCAAGATGGATTTTACCAAGACCTATTAGGGTGGCGGCTTCTTTCTTCTGTTTTGGGGCCACACCTGGCAGTGCTCTGGGATCACTCCTAGGCAGACCAAATGCCAGGCAGCCTGCCTTACCTACTGTGCCATTCTTCGCCCAGTTTTATTTTTCCCAACCATTTTACCATTGGTGGTTTTTTTGGCACACCTGGCAGTGTCCCATGACTGGGGCCTGGCTCTTTGCCAGTATATAAAAAAAGATTTGAAGTGTGTGGGGCCGTGAGGCAGCTCGTGCCAGCAGCACCTTAACCCCAGTACTCTCTTCTTTCCCCACACAGGCACCTTAACCTCGTACTCTCCCACACGGCACCTTTAACCCCAGTACCTTCTTCTTCCCACACAGGCAACTTTAACCCCAGTACTTTCTTCCTACACGGCACCCAACCCAGTACTCTCTTCTTCCCCACACGAGCACCCTGCACTCCAGTACTTTCTTCTTCCCACACATACCTTAACCCTAGTACTCTTCTTCCCCATACGGGCACCTTAATCCCTAGTACTCTCTTTCTCCCCACACAGGCACCTTAACCCTAGTATTTTTCTTCCCACACAGGCACCTTACCCCAGTACTCTCTTCTTCCCTATACAGGCACCTAACCCCAGTACTCTCTTCTTC